>JAHIAM010010785.1:0-20769 GCA_021605205.1 Aegilops longissima | reverse complement strand
AAACTTTCGTTCACGTTAAAATCACCGTAACGTGATAAAATACTGATTCCAATTGCTTCTGATCAATAAACAAATTGCCTATGTCGCCCTATTTTGGTATATGTTTTGGAGTTCCAGAAGTTTATGTTAGTTACAGATTACTACAGACTGTTCTGTTTTTGACAGATTCTGTTTTTCGTGTGTTGTTTGCTTATTTTGATGAATCTATGGCTAGTAAAATAGTTTATAAACCATAGATAAGTTGGAATACAGTAGGTTTAACACCAATATAAACAAAGAATGAGTTCATTACAGTACCTTGAAGTGGTCTTTTGTTTTCTTTCGCTAACGGAGCTCACGAGATTTCTGTTGAGTTTTGTGTTGTGAAGTTTTCAAGTTTTGGGTGAAATATTTGATGGATTATGGAACAAGGAGTGGCAAGAGCCTAAGATTGGGGATGCCCATGGCACCCCCAAGATAATCTAAGGACACCAAAAAAAGCTTGGGGATGCCCTGGAAGGCATCCCCTCTTTCGTCTACTTCCATCGGTAACTTTACTTGGAGCTATATTTTTATTCACCACATGATATGTGTTTTGCTTGGAGCGTCTTGTATGATTTGAGTATTTGTTTGTTAGTTTGACACAATCATACTTTCTATACACACCTTTTGAGAGAGCCATACATGATTTGGAATTTGTTAGAATACTCTATGTGCTTCACTTATATCTTTTGAGCTATATAGTTTTGCTCTAGTGCTTCACTTATATCTTTTAGAGCATGTGGTGGATTTTTTTTATAGAAACTATTTATCTCTCATGCTTCACTTAGATTATTTTGAGAGTCTTAAATAGCATGGTAATTTGCTTAAAATTTAATATGCTTGGTATTCAAGATTTGTAAAACTTTCTTTGAGTGTGTTGAATACTAAGAAAAGTTTGATGCTTGTAATTGTTTTGAGATATGAAGATGGTGATATTAGAGTCATGCTAGTTGAGTAGTTGTGAATTTGAGAAATAGCTGTGTTAAAGTTTGTGATTCTCGAGCATGCACGTATGGTGAATCGTTATGTGATGAAGTCGGAGCATGATTTATTTATTGATTGTCTTCCTTATGAGTGGCGGTCGGGGACGAGCGATGGTCTTTTTCCTACCAATCTATCCCCATAGGAGCATACACGTAATACTTTGCTTTGATAACTTGTAGATTTTTGCAATAACGATATGAGTTCTTTATGACTAATGTTGAGTCCATGGATTATACACACTTTTCTTCCTTCCACCATTGTTAGCCTCTCTAATACCGCTGCGACTTTTCGCCGCAGATCATACACCCACCATATACCTTCCTCAAAACAGCCACCATACCTACCTATCATGGCATTTCCATAGCCATTCCGAGATATATTGCCATGCAACTTTCCACCGCTCCGTTTATTATGACACGCCCATCATTGTCATATTGCTAGCATGATCATGTAGTTGACATCGTATTTGTGGCAAAGCCACCGCTCATAATTCTTTCATACATGTCACTCTTGATTCATTGCATATCCCGCACATCACGGAGGCATTCATATAGAGTCATATTTTGTTCTAAGTATCGAGTTGTAATTGTTGAGTTGTAAGAAAATAAAAGTGTGATGATCATCATTTTAGAGCATTGTCCCAAGTGAGGAAAAGGATGATGGAGACTATGATTCCCACAAGTCGGGATGAGACTCCTGACGAAAAATAAAAAAAAAAAAAAGAGGCCATAAAAAAAAGAGAAGGCCCAAAAAATGAGAGAAAAGAGAGAAGGGACAATGCTACTATCCTTTGCCACACTTGTGCTTCAAAGTAGCACCATAATCATCATGATAAAGAGTCTCTTGTTTTGTCACTTTCATATACTAGTGGGAATTTTTCATTATAGAACTTGGCTTGTATATTCCAATGATGGGCTTCCTCAAATGTCCTAGGTCTTCGTGGAGCAAGTTTGTTGGATGCACACCCACTTAGTTTCATTTGTTGAGCTTTCATATACTTATAGCACTAGTGCATCCGCTGCATGGCAATCCCTACTCACTCACATTGATATCTATTGATGGGCATCTCCATAGCCCATTGATACGCCTAGTTGATGTGAGACTATCTTCCCTTTTTGTCTTCTCCACAACCACCATTCTATTCCACATATAGTGCTATATCCATGGCTCACGCCATGTATTGCGTGAAGATCAAAAAGTTTTGAGAATGTCAAAAGTATGAAACAATTGCTTGGCTTGTCATCGGGTTGGGCATGATTTAAATACTTTGGGTGGTGAAGATAGAGCATAGCCAGACTATATGATTTTGTAGGGATAACTTTCTGTGGCCATGTTATTTTGAGAAGACATGATTGCTTTATTAGTATGCTTGAAGTATTATTATTTTTATGTCAATATTAAAATTTTGTCTTGAATCTTTCGGATCTGAATATTCATACCACAATTAAGAGAAATACATTGAAATTATGCCAAGTAGCACTCCGCATCAAAAATCTGTTTTTATCATTTACCTACTGAGGACTAGTAGGAATTATGCTTGGAGATGCCTGATACGCTCCAATGTATCTATAATTTTTGATTGCTCCATGCTATATTATCTACTTTTTTGGACATTATTGGGCTTTATTATTCACTTTATATTATTTTGGGACTAACCTATTAACCGGAGGCCCAACCCAGTATTCCTATTTTTTTGCCTATTTCGTAGTCTCAAGAAACGAACGGAGTCCAAACGGAATGAAACCTTCGGGAACGTGATTTTCTCACCGAATATGATCTAGGAGACTTGGACCTCACGCCAAGAAAAGAAGGGAGGTGGCCACGAGGTAGGGGGCGCCCCATCCCCTGTATGCGTTCTCCACCCTCGTGGGCCCCACGCTGCTCCACCGACGCATTCTTCCTCCTATATATACCCACGCACTTCAAACGATCGACACGGAGCCAAAAACCTAATTCCACCGCCAAGAACCTTCTCAGACTCCACGAGATCCCATCTTGTGGCTCTGTTCCGAGTTCACGGAGGGGGCATCCACCATGAGGGCTTTACATCATCATAGCCCCTCCGATGAAGTGTGAGTAGTTTACCCTGCACCTTCGGGTCCATAGTTAGTAGCTAGATGGCTTTCTTCTTTTGGATCTCAACACAATGTTCTCCTCTCGTGGAGATCTATTCATGTAATCTTCTTTTTATGTGTGTTTGTTGAGACCGATGAATTGTGGGTTTATGATCAAGATTATCTATGAACAATATTTGAATCTTCCTGAATTCTTTTATGTATGATTGGTTATCTTTGCAAGTCTCTTCAATTATCAGCTTGGTTTGGCCCACTAGATTGGTTTTTTCTTGCAATGGGAGAAGTGCTTAGCTTTGGGTTCAATCATGTGTCCTTTCTCAAAGGATGAGGGCAGCAAGGCAAGTATTGTATTGTTGCCATCGAGATGGTTTTTTATCATATTGCATGAATTTATCCTCTACATCATGTCATCTTGCTTAAGGCGTATTGCTTTCTTGAACTTTATACTCTAGATGCATGCTAGATAGCGGTCGATGAGTGGAGTAATAGTAGTAGATGCAGTGTGAGTCGGTCTACTTGTCTCTGGACGTGATGCATATATACATGATCATACCTAGATATTCTCATAACTATGCTCAATTCTCGTCAATTGCTCAACAAGAATTCGCTTACCCACCGTGAAAATACTAATGCTCTTGAGAGAAGCCACTAGTGAAATCTATGGCCCCCTAGTCTATCTTCATCATATTAATCTTCCACCACTTTATTATTGCCTTTACTTTTTACTTTGCTTTTATTTTACTTTGCATTTTTATCACAAAAATACCAAAAAAATTATCTATCATCTCTATGAAATCTCACTCTCGTAAGTGACCGTGAAGGGATTGACAACCCTTATCGCGTTGGTTGCAAGGAGTTATTTGCTTTGTGCAGTACGGGACTCGCTGCAGTAGCCTCCTAACGGATTGATACCTTGGTTCTCAAAACCTGAGGGAAATACTTTACGCTTACTTGTCTGCATCATCCTTTCCTCCTCAAGGAAATCCAACACAAAGTGTTCAAGAGGTAGCACCATTGTCGGTGTCAAACCGCGGATCTCGTAGGGGGTCCCTGAATTGTGCGCCTAGGCGGATGGTAACAGGAGACAAGGGACACGATGTTTTTACTGTGTTCGGGCCCTCTCGATGGAGGTAAAACCCTACTCCCGCTGGATTAATATTGATGATATGGGTAGTACAAGAGTGGATCTACCACGATATCGTAGAGGCTAAACCCTAGAAGCTAGCCTATGGTATGATTGTTGTTCGTCCTAATAATCCAAAAACCTCCCGTTTATATAGACACCGGATAGGGTTAGGGTTACACAAGAGTCGGTTACAATGGTAGGAGATCTACATATCCGACGCCAAGCTTGCCTTCCACGCCAAGGAAAGTCCCATCCTGGACATCGACAAAGTCTTCAATCTTGTATCTTCATAGTCCGTGAGTCCGCCAACGGTGATAGTTCGCTATCCGGACACCCCTAATCCAGACTCCATCAAGAGCTCTCTAACCAGGCTTCAATGACGATTTGAAGTCCGGGCGCATTTTGTCTTCTTCGCATTGCAAGGCGGTTCCTCCTCCGAATACTTCATAGAAGATTTTGAACACAAGGATAGTGTCCGCTCGCAAAACAAGTTCCACATACCACCTTAGAGAGAATAACCTTGAAGGAAATATGCCCTAGAGGCAATAATAAAGTTATTATTTATTTCTTATATCATGATAAATGTTTATTATTCATGCTAGAATTGTATTAACCGGAAACATAATACATGTGTGAATATATAGACAAACAAGATGTCACTAGTATGCCTCTATTTGACTAGCTTGTTAATCAAAGATGGTTATGTTTCCTAACCATGAACAAGGAGTTGTTATTTGATTAACAAGGTCACATCATTAGTTGAATGATCTGATTGACATGACCCATTCCGTTAGCTTAACACTTGATCGCTTAGTATGTTAATGCTTTCTTCATGACCCATACATGTTCCTATAACTATGAGATTATGCAACTCCTGCTACCGGAGGAACACTTTGGTACTACCAAACGCCACAACGAATCGGGTGATTATAAAGGAGTACTACAGTGTCTCCAAAGGTACTTGTTGGGTTGGCGATTTCGAGATTAGGTTTTGTCACCCGATTGTCGGAGAGGTATCTCTAGGCCTTCTCGGTAATACACATCACTTAAGCCTTGTAAGCATTACAACTAATGAGTTAGTTGTGAGATGATGTATTACGGAACGAGTAAAGAGATTTACCGTAACGAGATTGAACTAGGTATTGATACCGACGATCAATCTCGTAAGTAACATACCGATGACAAAGGGAACAACGATGTCGTTATGCGGTTTGACCGATAAAGATCTTCAGAGAATATGTAGGAACCAATATGGGCATCCAGGTTCCGCTATTGGTTATTGACCGAGAATGGTTCTAGGTCATGTCTACATAGTTCTCGAACCCGTAGGGTCCGCACGCTTAACGCTTCGGCGACAGCTCATTATGAGTTTATAAGTATTGATGCACCAAGTTTGTTCGAGTCCCGATGTGATCACGGACATGACGAGGAGTCTCAAATGGTCGAGACATAAAGATTGATATATTGAAGCCTATGTTTGACTTCGAAGGGTTCCGAGTGAAAACAGGAAGTTACCGAACACCGGGGTTACCGAACCCCGGGGGTATATGGGCCTTCATGGGCCACAAGGAGAAGAGGAAGGGCCGCCAGTGGGCTGCGCGCCTCCCCCTCTAGTCCGAATAGGACAGGAGAGGGGGCGCGCCTTCCCTCTTCCCTCCCCAATCCTACTCCAACTAGGACAGGGGGAGTCCTACTCCCGTGGGAGTAGGACTCTCCAGCGCGCCCCAAGGCTGGCCGCACCCCCTTGGCTCCTTTATATACGGGGGGGGCACCCCATGACACACAAGTTGATCTACGGATCTTTCCTTAGCCGCAGCGGTGCCCCTTCCACCATATTCCACTTCGTCATATCGTCATGAGCTTAGGCGAAGCCCCGCGCCGAGAAGTCATATCGTCATGAGCTTAGGCGAAGCCCCGCGCCGGTGGAGCATCAACATCGCCACCACGCCGTCAGGTCGACGGAACTCATCCCCGACACTTTGCTGGATCGAGTCCGGGATCGCCATCGAGCTGAACGTGTGCGTAACTCGGAGGTGCCGACGCTCGTGCTTGGATCGGTCGGATCGTGAAGACGCACGACTACATCAACCGCTTTGTTATAACGCCCGCTTTCGGTCACGAGGGTACGTGGACGGACACTCTCCTCTCTCTGCTATGCCATCACCATGGTCTTGCGTGATCGTAGGAAATTTTTGAAATTACTACGCTCCCCAACAAAGGGCATCCGAGCCTGGTTTTATGCGCTGATGTCATATGCACGAGTAGAACACAAGTGAGTTGTGGGCGATATAAGTCATACTACCTACCAGCATGTCATACTTTGGTTCAGCGGTATTGTGAGATGAAGCGCCCGACCGACATTACGCCAGACGCTTACGCGAGACTGGTTTCACCGCCCGAGCACTCGCTGCTTAAAGGTGACCGGCGGTGTCTCGCTCTCTCACTTTAGTTGAATCGAGGCTACGCCCGTCCTTGAGAAGGTTAAACGGAGTCTATTTGACGAAGTATCGCTGTGGTTTTGATGCGAGGTAAGAACGGTTCTTGCTCAGCCCGTAGCAGCCACGTAAAACTTGCAACAACAAAGTAGAGGACGCCTAACTTGTTTTTGCAGGCATGTTGTGATGTGATATGGTCAAGACGTGATGCTATATTTTATTGTATGAGATGATCATGTTTTGTAACCGAAGTTATCGGCAATCGGCAGGAGCCATATGGTTGTCGCTTATTGTATGAAATGCAACGCCATGTAATTGCTTTACTTTATCACTAAGGAGTAGCGATAGTCGAGAAGCAATAGTTGGCTAGACGACAACGATGCTACGATGGAGATCAAGGTGTCGCTACCGGTGACGATGGTGATCATGACGGTGCTTCGCGATGGAGATCACAAGCACAAGATGATGATGACCATATCATATCACTTATATTGATTGCATGTGATGTTTATCCTTTATGCATCTTATCTTGCTTTGATTGACGGTAGCATTATAAGATGATCTCTCACCAAAATTATCAAGAAGTGTTCTCCCGAGTATGCACCGCTATGAAAGTTCTTCGTACCGAGACACCACGTGATGATCGGGTGTGATAGGCTCTACGCTCAAATACAACGGTGCAAAACAGTTGCACACGCGAATACTCAAAGTTAAACTTGACGAGCCTAGCATATAACAGATATGGCCTCGAACACGAGACCGAAGGTCGAGCGTGAATCATATAGTAGATATGATCAACATAGTGATGTTCACCATTGAAACTACTCCATCTCACGTGATGATCGGACATGGTTTAGTTGATTTGATCACGAATCACTTAGATGACTAGAGAGATGTCTGCCTAAGTGGGAGGTTTTTAATATGATTAATTAAACTTAAATTTATCATGAACTTAGTACCGATAGTATTTTGCTTGTCTATGTTTATCGTAGATAGATGGCTCGTGCTGTTGTTCCGCTGAATTTTAATGCGCTCCTTGAGAAAGCAAAGTTGAAAGATGATGGTAGTAATTACACGGATCGGGTCCAGAATTTGAGGATTATCCTCATTGCTGCACGTAAAAATTACGCCCCGAAGCACCGCTGGGTGACAGTTCGCAGCAGATGCCGAGCCGGTTGTGAACGCCCGCAAAGCAAAGCTGATGACTACTCAATAGTTCAAGCAGCCATGCTTTACGGCTTAGAACCGGTCTTCAACGACGCTTTTGAACGCCATGGAGCATATGAGATGTTCCAGAGTTGAAGTTAATATTTCAAGCAAATGCCCGGATTGAGAGATATGAAGTTCCAATAAGTTCTATAGCTGCAAGATGGAGGAGAATAGTTCACAAGGAGCACATACTCAAAATGTCCGGGTATAACAATCACTTAATTCAGCCGAGTTAATCTTCCGGATGATAGTGTCATTGATGAATTCTCCAATCATCGCCACCAAGCTACAAGAGCTTCGTGATGAACTATAATATGCAAGGGATGACTAAGACAATTCCTCGAGCTCTTCGCGATGCTAAAAGTCATGGAGGTAGAAATCAAGAAAGAGCATCAAGTGTTGATGGTCAACAAGACCACTAGTTTCAAGAAAAGGGCAAAGGGAAGAAGAAGGAAACTTCAAAAGAACAGCAAGAAAGTTGCTGATCAAGAGAAGAAACCCAAGTCTGGACCTAAGCCTGAAATCGAGTGTTTTACCGCAAGCAAACCGACATCGAAGCGGAACTGCCCCAAGTATTTGGCGGATAAGAAGGATGGCAAGGTGATCAAAGGTATATGTGATATACATGTTATTGATGTGTACCTTACTAATACCGCAGAGTACCGGTATTTGATACCGGTTCTGCTAATATTTGCAACTCAAACAGAACTACGGATTGCCGTAAGATTGGCTAAGGACGAGGTGACGATGCGCTGTTGAAATGGTTCCAAAGTCGATGTGATCGCGGTCGGCACGCTACCTCTACATCTACCTTCGGATTAGTTTTAGACCTAAATAATTGTTATTTGGTGCCGCGCTGAGCATGAACATTATATCTGGATCTTGTTTAATGCGAGACGGTTATTCATTTAAATCAGAGAATAATGGTTGTTCTATTTATATGAGTAATATCTTTATGGTCATGCACCCTTGAAGAATGGTCTATTCTTGTTGAATCTCGACAAGAGTGATACACATATTCATAATGTTGAAGCCAAAAGATGCAGAGTTGATAATGATAGTGCAACTTATTTGTGGCACCGCCGCTTAGGTCATATCGGTGTAAAACGATGAAGAAACTCCATACCGATGGGCTTCGAATCACTTGATTATGAATCACTTGGTACTTATGTAACCGTGCCTCATGGGCAAGATGACCAAAACGCCGCTTCTCCTAACTATGGAGCGAGCAACTGATTTGTTGGAAATCATACATACCGATGTTTGTGGTCCAATGAATGTTGAGGCACGCCAAGGGTATCGTATTTTCTCACCTTCACAGATGATTTGAGCAGATATGGGTATATCTACTTAATGAAACACAAATCTGAAACATTTGAAAAGTTCAAAGAATTTCAGAGTGAAGTGGAAAATCATCGTAACAAGAAAATAAAGTTTCTACGATCTGATCGTGGAGGAGAATATTTGAGTTACGAGTTTGGTTTACATTTGAAACAATGTGGAATAGTTTCAAGAACTCACGCCACCCGAACACCACAGAGAAATGGTGTGTCCGAACGTCAGAATCGTATTTTACTAGATATGGTGCGATCTATGATGTCTATTTCGATTTACCGCTATCGCTTTGGGGTTATGCTTTAGAGACGGCCGATTCACGCTTGAATAGGACACCGCCAAAACTGCTGAGACGACGCCTTATGAACTGTGGTTTGGCAAGAAACCAAAGTTGTCGCTTAAAGTTTGGGGCTGCGATGCTTATGTAAAGAAACTTCAACCAGATAAGCTCGAACCCAAATCGGAAAATGTGTCTTCATAGGATACCCAAAGGAGATGTTGGGTACACCTTCTATCACAGATCCAAGGCAAGATTTTCGCTGTTAATTCGGATCCTTTCTAGAGAAGGAGTTTCTCTCAAAGAAGTGAGGGAGGAAAGTAGAACTTGATGAGATAATCAGATCTGCTCCCTTATTGAAAGTAGTTCATCACAAGAAATGGTTCCCGTGACAACTACACCAATTAGTGAGGAAACTAATGATGATGATCATGAAGCTTCAGATCAAGTTACTATGAACCTCGAGGTCAACCAGAGTAAAATACGCACTGAGTGGTACGGTAATCTTATTCGAAGTCATGTTACTTGACCATGGCGAACCTACAAACTATGAAGAAGCGATGGTGAGCCCAGATTCGCAAAATGGCTGGAAGCCATGAAATCTGAGATGGGATCCATGTATGAGAACAAAGTATGGATTTTGGTTGACTTGTTCGATGATCGGCAAGCCATTGAAAATAAATGGATCTTTAAGAAGAAGACCGACGCCGATGGTAATATAACTGTTTACAAAGCTCGACTTGTTGCGTAAAGGTTTTCGACAAGTTCAAGGGGTTGACTACGATGAGACTTTTCACCAGAAGCGATGCTTAAGTCTGTCCGAATCATGTTAGCAATTGCCGATTTTATGATTATGAAATTTGGCAAATGGATGTAAAACTGCATTCTTGAATGGATTTCTAGAAGAAGAGTTGTATATGATGCAACCAGAAGGTTTTGTCGATCCAAAGGGTGCTAACAAAGTGTGCAAGCTCCAACGATCAATTTATGGTCCGTGCAAGCCTCTCGAGTTGAATAAACGCTTGATAGTGTGATCAAAGATATGGGTTTGTACAGACTTTTGGAGAAGCCTCAGATTTACAAGAAAGTGAGTGGAGCTCAGAGCATTTCTAATATTATATGTGGACTATATATTATTGATTGGAAATGATATAGAATTTCTGGATAGCATAAAAGGATACTTGAATAAAAGTTTTTCAATGAAAGACCTCGTGAAGTTGCTTATATATTGGGCATCAAGATCTATAGAGATAGATCAAGACGCTTAATTGACTTTCACAAAGCACATACCTTGATAAAGTTTTGAAAAGTTCAAAATGGATCAGCAAAGAAAGGTTTTTACCTGTGTTATAAGGTGTAAGATTGAGTCGACTCAATGCCCCACCACAGCAGAAGATAGAGAGAAAATGAAAGATGTTCCTATGCTTCAGCCATAGGCTCTATCATGTATGCAATGCTGTGTACCAGACCGACGATGCTTAGCTGTAAGCTTGGCAGAAGGTACCAAAGTAATCCAGAGTGGATCATCGACAGCGGTCAAGAACATCCTGAAATACCGAAAAGGACTAAGGATATGTTTCTCGATATGGAGGTGACAAAGAGCTAGTCGAAATGGTTACGCCGATGTAAGTTTTGACACCGATCCGGACGATTCTAAATCGCAAACCGGATACGTGTTTTTATTAAACGGTGGAGCTGCCGCTTGGTGCAGTTCTAAACAAAGCGCCGTATGGGGATCTACATGTGAAGCGGAGTACATAGCTGCTTCGAAGCAGCAAATGAAGGAGTCTGGATGAAAGAGTTCATTTCCGATCTAGGTGTCATACCTAGTGCATCGGGACCGATGAAGATCTTCCGTGACAATATCGTGCAATTGCCTTGGCAAAGGAATCCAGATTTCACAAGAGGACCAAGCATATCAAGAGACGCCTAATTCCATTCGGGACCAAGTCCAAGTGGGAGACATAGAGATTTGCAAAATACATACGGATCTGAATGTTGCGCACTGCTGACTAAGCCTCTTCCACGAGCAAAACATGATCAGCACCAAGACTCCATGGGTGTTAGGATCATTACTTTGTAATCTAGATTATTGACTCTAGTGCAAGTGGGAGATCAAGGAAATATGCCCTAGAGGCAATAATAAAGTTATTATTTATTTCCTTATATCATGATAAATGTTTATTATTCATGCTAGAATTGTATTAACCGGAAACATAATACATGTGTGAATATATAGACAAACAAGATGTCACTAGTATGCCTCTATTTGACTAGCTTGTTAATCAAAGATGGTTATGTTTCCTAACCATGAACAAGGAGTTGTTATTTGATTAACAAGGTCACATCATTAGTTGAATGATCTGATTGACATGACCCATTCCGTTAGCTTAACACTTGATCGCTTAGTATGTTAATGCTTTCTTCATGACCCATACATGTTCCTATAACTATGAGATTATGCAACTCCTGCCACCGGAGGAACACTTTGGTACTACCAAACGCCACAACGAATCGGGTGATTATAAAGGAGTACTACAGGTGTCTCCAAAGGTACTTGTTGGGTTGGCGATTTCGAGATTAGGTTTTGTCACTCCGATTGTCTGGAGAGGTATCTCTAGGCCTTCTCGGTAATACACATCACTTAAGCCTTGTAAGCATTACAACTAATGAGTTAGTTGTGAGATGATGTATTACGGAACGAGTAAAGAGACTTACCGTAACGAGATTGAACTAGGTATTGATACCGACGATCGAATCTCGTAAGTAACATACCGATGACAAAGGGAACAACGATGTCGTTATGCGGTTTGACCGATAAAGATCTTCAGAGAATATGTAGGAACCAATATGGGCATCCAGGTTCCGCTATTGGTTATTGACCGAGAATGGTTCTAGGTCATGTCTACATAGTTCTCGAACCCGTAGGGTCCGCACGCTTAACGCTTCGGCGATGCTCATTATGAGTTTATAAGTATTGATGCACCAAGTTTGTTCGAGTCCCGGATGTGATCACGACATGACGAGGAGTCTCAAATGGTCGAGACATAAAGATTGATATATTGAAGCCTATGTTTGACTTCGAAGGGTTCCGAGTGAAAACAGAAGTTACCGAACACCGGGGTTACTGAACCCCGGGGGTATATGGGCCTTCATGGGCCACAAGGAGAAGAGGAAGGGCCGCCAGGTGGGCTGCGCGCCTCCCCCCTCTAGTCCGAATAGGACAGGAGAGGGGGCGCGCCTTCCCTCTTCCCTCCCCCAATCCTACTCCAACTAGGACAGGGGGAGTCCTACTCCTGGGAGTAGGACTCTCCAGCGCCGCCCCAAGGCTGGCCGCACCCCCTTGGCTCCTTTATATACGGGGGGGGGCACCCCATGACACACAAGTTGATCTACGGATCTTTCCTTAGCCGCAGCGGTGCCCCTTCCACCATATTCCACTTCGTCATATCGTCATGAGCTTAGGCGAAGCCCCGCGCCGAGAAGTCATATCGTCATGAGCTTAGGCGAAGCCCGCGCCGGTGGAGCATCAACATCGCCACCACGCCGTCAGGTCGACGGAACTCATCCCCGACACTTTGCTGGATCGAGTCCGGGATCGCCATCGAGCTGAACGTGCGTAACTCGGAGGTGCCGTGACGCTCGTGCTTGGATCGGTCGGATCGTGAAGACGCACGACTACATCAACCGCGTTGTTATAACGCTCCGCCGGGTTCACGAGGGTACGTGGACGGACACTCTCCCTCTCGCTATGCCATCACCATGGTCTTGCGTGATCGTAGGAAATTTTTGAAATTACTACGCTCCCCAACAGGAGCTCCCGTGCAAAAAGTTGTCGGACTCATCGCCCGGACGACTGAGGTGGAATCTCCCCGAGGACGCAGGAGGAGGAAAGAAGCCTCTCTCAGCTGGGGAGAGAAGAAAAGGAAGGCCGCCTGACCGGGGAGGCCGAGGGTCCAAGAAAGGAAGGACCTTCCTCCCGACTCCTCCACCAACGCCGACAACGATTTAGGAGGAGTGGGCCACCAAGGCCAAGCTCAAGCGTAGATCGTAAGCGTCCTGACTCTCGAATAGCTCATGACTTTTTATTTGTCGCATAGTGTCTTCTAATGCCGAAAATAACCATGTAGCCCGCCGCTAGGACGATTTCAGCTCTGTCGAAGCGTGTTTCAGATTCGCCGGATGTGAATAGCACTTCACTTCCGACTGCCTCCTCCCTCGTGGACGCAGACGACACCGTGGTGGAGTCCCCAAAGGCCCAGCCATGAGGAGGAGTGGTCCTGGAGGCGCCGCAAGGCGCCCTCCCGGACTTCGGGCGAAGGGGCGAGACCCCGAGGGCTCTAAGTCCGCCCTCGCGTTTGACCGCACCTGAACCTTCAGTGGTTCCAAAGTCCCAAGAAGCTGCCCTTCCATAAGAAGGGCAAGACTGCGACGCCGGTGAGACTCTCGGCCCATCCGGGAGGCACCGGATAGCTTGCTTGAGGGCTTAACGGCGCCCATCAACGAGGAGCACCGCATTGTTATGAGTGTGGTGATCTAGAAAGTTCAGTCCGCCAAGAGCTGGCTGATCAAGCCTGTACCAGCCTTCTAACAAAGCTTTGAGGTAAGTTCTAGAATATAAAAATATTACTTATAGACAGAGCTCTCTTTGCTTAGTTCGTGTCTGGAAAGAAAATTGACCGAGGATCTAAAAGATATACGCAGGAGTCTAACATAAGTATGTCAATATGGGAATTATGCTGCGCTGTTGATCTCGCACAAGACCGACCATGGAGGTCATTGAATTGCAGCAGCTGAGCGGTCCAAGAACCAGCTCGCCTTGCCAAGAAGCAGCTCGAGGACAAGGAAGGTGAGTTACCTTATAGAAAGGATTTGTTGCAAAATGACAGGACTAACGCGGGTATTGTAGGGGCCATTAACGAGGTGGCGACCTCAAGGAAGCGTGTGTCCACGTCAGAAGCAAAGCTGCGAGCGCGACCGAGCGAGAGAAGCAGGAGGCGCGGTGGCGGAGGTGCGGGTAAGAGTCTGTGCTCGTGGAAAAACACGAGAGTTTGGAGCGTGACTCTAAGACTCGAGAGTCCGAGCTCGCCTGCTCTTGGAGAGTGCCAAGCTGCTAAGGCCGGCCCAAAGCCCTCCAGAATTTGAATCATTAAAGAAGATAGCAGCGGTAAGGCATTCTTATGCAAAGCAAGCATGTGAAAGTGAATTATCTATTACTTACTCCTAATCCGAGCTCTCCAGAGCATTCGTGATATCTGCCCCAGAAAGGTCCATGCTGAGATGCAACGCTGCTCTACCGCCAAGGAGGGAGCCTCGATTTAGAAAGGTGTTCGTCTCTCAAGATGTCGAGGCTGGACATCCTAAGTGCTCCCCGAGCGAATTAGTCAAGCAGCTGTTCGAGCTCCACAAGAGTCGCCGAACAAAGCCATGAAGGGCCCTATACTCCAAGAAGACAGCTGAAGCCATGCCCGGAGCTACTTCTAGAAGGTGGGCGCGGCCGGTGGACGTCTGTCCATGGATTCAAGCCATCAAGCGCCTCCGCCTCGGCATTGAAGGTGCCCGCTGGCCCTTGCTTGTGCTAAAGTGCACCGGCAAGCCGGATGCCGAGAAGCTTGTGACGGACGGGCCATCAAGCGCAAGGAGCATCGCAAGCCCAAAATGTACTATGAGGGCGCCCCTGGCGGGTGCCCGCCTATATAGTGTGAATGCTCCAAAGATGTAATTTTGAATAGATTCGCATTTGTTATCCTGCACGCTGAAAACTTGTTCATATGCGCCTAAATGCTTTGTGAATTTAAAATATTACCTTCAGGCAGGCCGCTTATCAAATTTGAGAGATGGCAAGTCGTTGGCTTCGCCCCATGCCACGAGTAATGGGGTGTTCGGGATAAACTTGAGCGCTCTTGTTCCCATTCTTGGGTCCTTCGAGGGAGGCGCTTAACGCGAATCTAACAAGGCAACCGGACTATAGTGCTTGAACACCTCACTTAGCCATAGAATTTATAATTTTAAATTTCGCTGGTTTCTAGTACTGGAAGACCGAGTTGGGGCGCTTATCCAGTTTTGGCCGACAATGCGACTTTCGCCTAAGCGGCATAAGTATTTAGGGACCCGAAAACCTCTCTAACATGCATCAGCTCTCGCTTCTATCATGACGGGTCGGGCTTAGCTTCAACCGAGGTGCTCAACCCATCTCAACTGGGGCACAATCGCAGTGGGTTCTCCCAAATATACCTTAGCCGATATAACGGAACGTAAGGTACTAAAACATGGGAGCCGGAAAACCCAACTATTGACCCAAGACATGATTCGAGCCGATGCATATAATGCTATAAGTTCGGGTTCCAGACTTGTGAAAGTGTTCTGACTTATCACACCATATTTTTGGGGCACTTAAGCCCCGTATTGGCCATACCAAAGTGTATGGGTGCAACGCCACATGAATGAACATATATATAAAAAAGGAGGCAATAATAGGCAAAAGCTATGTATTGTTTATTCAAAAAGGTAATTGAATTAAAGCAGAATAATACAAAGAAGTGCGATAAGCAAGGGATGGGATTATTTGACATGTCCTCTCCGTGGGTAAGTCATGGGATGGTATGTAAACGGGTATAATGCTCGAGTAGAGACCACCGGATACTGACGAAGCTTTCGCTTCCCGGCTGTTGCATCGTGAGTTCAAGCAATTTAGAGCCGGACAGGCTTCCGCAAAACAGAGTCCCCGAAAGTAAGAGAAAGGAAGAAAGAAAAGAATGACACAATCGGGAGCGCTCAAAAGTGTTGAGCTGCATTCTGGGCGCAGCCGTGGTCGCGTGCTCTCTCCTTATGCCCATGGTATCTCCAGAAAGGAAGCTATGTAATGCCAGAGTACTGGTTTCGCAATTTCGCGAGGGCTGGGCTAGGGGCTTCGGATTGCTACGCTGCGTTCGGATCGTGCCAAAGCGGTCTTGTTGTAGATTACCTCGCGCGCTTGACGGTGCCCTGACGCTTAGTAGCCGGACTCGAGAATTGCCGTGAGAGGCTGCTTTGCACCTCCGCCGCGAGGGTCAGCAGTATGCTCCTCCGCTCGGAGAGAGCGCTCAAAGGTTTCCAGACGACCGTGATTAGTCCCTCGAGGGCCCGGGCATTTTGAGCTTGAGGCATGAGAGCGGCACCGCATTGAACTTTGCAAATGCGGTCGCCTAAGCAAGGCGATAGCCGCTATGAACGGGACTATGTCGAAGATTAACTCTTCGCTTAGGAAGTTATCCGGGATCCAAGACCACTTCGAGTAACGAGCCCGCATAATTGGCCTCTACACTGGTATGACGCCTTTAAAGGTCGCCTTTGTGGGTTTAACTTGAGGGGTCTATGCCCATTTTATGACCGATCCGACAGAGCAGGTTCAGTTGCTACCGCCCCATCGACTCTAGTGAGGTGAAATGGCCGATGATTGGGTCAAGAACTAATGCGCGAATCCGCCGTGGATGCTAGTGGGTGGTCCTTCGATCAAAGGTGATCGGGCAGGAGGACCATGGGTTGAACTTTGGGGCGACTCGCTCCATCGCATATACGCCCTTTAGTGCACGCTCGCTTCCCTTTTGGGTATGTGGGTTGTATATATCATGTTCACCGTCCTGCACTTGTGGGGGAAGCCTTCGTCCTCTATTGTTCGGGCGGCCGGGCCTCCTCGCCATCGCTATGCAGCCCCTTGTCATTGAGTTCGCATTTAACTTGCTCGCCTGCTTGAAGACCCAACAATCCTGCTGGTGTGGCTGGTTGGTTTTCGGGTGCCATGTATTTGGCACGAGCGATCGAGTATTCGGTCCAAGTTGGACGGCCCCCAGTATTTCTTTTGAATGGCTTCTTCCACTGATCGGTTTAGAGCCTCAATCCAGCATCACGATCGTCAGATCTCGTGATTATCGCCTAATGCGCGCGCTTTGTTCTTGTTATGGACGACGACTGCCGCTGTTGTCCTTGGTATCCCAACTACCGTGGTTTTTGGTCAAGTTGTTGCTACGAAGTTAGCTGGGTTGTCCTCTCCCCGCAAAAGCCGGTCATGAGTGTGGTGAGGGCTGCCATGGATTTCGCTTTTCCTGTCCTAGGTGCCGCGCTACCTGCCGCGGATGTTATGTTTGAAGGCTGCAAGGGCCTCTACATCCCGGATACCAACTCCATTTGATTTTTCTTGTTAGGAACCGTGGTCTGTAATTGTCCGCCGATTCTTCCTCGCTCTTGAATTATGTGGCTGAGGTCATCGGCACCTCGTGGTCGCACATATGTGCCCTCGAAGTTATCAAGGAATGCGGCTTCTGTGTCCTCCCAACAACCAATTGATTCTCGGCCGCAAGTCATAAGCCAATGCCGAGCTGGTCCTTGCTTGAGGAGGTATTTGATGGCGGTAGATCATCACCTGCGCCATGTGGATATGGAGGAGGTCTCGATCCAAATCGCAGGTCTGGCTACAGCCATCGTATGATTCTGTGTTTACGGGTTTGAAACCCTGGGGATTTGATGATCCATTACTTCGCCTCAGTGAAGCATAGTGGTGTGCGGCGCTCAGATTAGCTATATCACGACGCAGCTCAAATGAGCTTTGTTCATCAGTGGTTCGCCCTACCGGAGTTGCTGTATCCGGCGTGATTAACGGTATCATCACGGTCGTGGTCGCCCAGGCGATCCGTAGATCGATCTTGTTTGGCCTTGCCTTGTCCTCCTCCATGTTTCTGCAAGTCCGCGGCTTCGCGCAGGCCTTGGTACTTTCGAGCGTCGCCAAAAGCGGCTTGAATGGAGGGTCTAGAGGCTTCCCTGTCACAAGGCCAATGGTACGGGCCAAGGACGCACGCATACCGGTGATGGTGGTTTGGGTGGTTTCTTCTAATTGGGGTAGCAGCCTGCTCTGGGTATCTCTTGGAGGGGCGCTCGAAGTTCAGACTCTTCGGCAGCAAGGACTTCACCCATCCGCCGCCTAGCGTGTCTTGGTCAGCTCTAAGTCGTCCGCTTTTTCTAGATGCTGCTGGTCGTGGCTATAAGCCCGCGCTTTGAAACGCCTCCTGTTCCGAAGGGATCCTCAGCATCATAAATTCGTCTGGCAGCCGAGGCTTGCCTCATCTTCAGAGGGGCGCATAATTATCGTCCTCCACCTTCTTCGCTGCCGACTATCGCGGCGGACTTGGCTTCCTCCTCCCGTACTGAACCCTCGCTGGTGGGGGTTGTTCTTCAAGACCGTCTGTAGTGTTATTATCTCGTGCGGAATCACCATTTTTGCCGTGGCGGATTTAGAGCGGCGCCACGACGCCGCGTTTGGGCTGTTTCTGAGGGGCTATCCTCCTCTGTTCCATCGCTGCTCCTATCTTTTGGGATGTCCACCATGTATATGTCGATGATTTAGGTGGCCTTCCAAGGCCCTCAGTAGGCGCTGGTTCTTCTTGGTCGCCTCCAAAGATCGCCTGCCCATATCGTCATGGCGTCTTCGGAGTCGAAGTCGATGCATGCTCTAAATCATCGGTTGGATACAAAGTGGGTGGTGGTGGCTGAATTTCTTCTTTCGGTCAGAGATCTCAACCTTCCCGACCGAACTCCGCGTGGCCTCTCCCGATAAAGAGAGAGACTTTAGTGACTTCGTGGATGTCGCCAAAGGGCGAGTGCCGAAAGATGTCCGCGTTGAACTCCATGACCGGCGCCCAATCGACCAACGGCAGGGCGCAGAGGTTGGAGTCCGGAGAGGAGTCCGCACTTTGGAGTCACTTGCTCGCAGAAGGACAGGATGGAGTTCGCCTAATCAAGCTGAGATCGAAGCCCCGAGGCGTGTCCAACCACTCGCCCCTCGACGGGCGGAGTCGGCCCGAGTTAAGGGTCGGAGCGACTCCGGTGGGCTTCTGTGGCACCGCTGGCACAGAGCAGATCGTGCTCATCGAGATGCGTGCGCGCGCGATTTGGCCGTGGGCTCTAATCATTGGTCAAGATCAAGTCTCACGCGATGTCGGGCCGTAGTTCAAACTCCCAATCTGACCTCGATGGCCAGGGGCGAAGCTTGATTCCGCCCAGATGGCCAAGCGAATTGGCCCACAAAGCAGTCAGCCGAACACGAAGATCTGTCCGGGAGAAAAGTCTCACCTCGACCGCTGTCAAGGTTGATGATCGAAGGAGCCATCGGGCCTATAGGATGACGCATACGAGGAACTCTCAATGAAAGCACCAATGTCGTGTGCCAAACCGGGCGGATCTCGGGTAGGGGTCCCGAATCAGCGCCTAGGCGGATGGTAACAGGAGACAAGGGACACGATGTTTTTACCCAGGTTCGGCCCTCTCGATGGAGGTAATACCCTACTCCTCGCTTGATTAATATTGATGATATGGGTAGTACAAGAGCAGATCTACCATAAGATCAAGGAGGCTAAACCCTAGAAGCTAGCCTATGGTATGATTGTTGTTCGCCCCACGGACTAAAACCTTCGGGTTTATATAGACACCGGATAGGGTTAGGGTTACACTGTAGTCGGTTACAATGGTAGGAGATCTACATATCCAGATCGCCAAGCTTGCCTTCCACGCCAAGGAAAGTCCCATCCTGACACGGACGTAAGTCTTCAATCTTGTATCTTCTTCATAGTCCAGAGTCCGCCAACGTGGATGATAGTTCGCTATCCGGACACCCCTAATCCAGGACTCCCTCAACTATCCTTGCCGGCATTGCACCATGATCATCGGGCGAGGCCCGTGCTCAATATATGGACACGTGTCGGGTCGCGTGAGGAGCAGTTCCGGGAGGCGCAGGTCGACACCTACTACAACCACCATCTCTCCGTGAGCACCGCAGCGGAGGAGCAGATCGCGGCTGGCTGGCGTGAGCAGGAGGCGTTGCTCGAATCTCTACCGCTCTCACATGCCGAGGGCCGCCGAAAGCGCCGGGCGGTATCGCATGTGTGGCGGAGGCCGCGGCTGTTTACAAAGAGGGCGGCGAAGCGGGCAAGGCGCTGTTTGGCGAGACTGAGGACAATGCTAGCCCGACGTGTCCTCGCCCATCTGGGCCGACGAGGCCCCGCCCGCCGAGGTTTCAAGGGCGCCAACAACGAGGCAGAGGACACCGCTGCCTGGCTGACACCCCACCCTACTGCAACTAGGGGAGGATTTCCCCGCCACCAGGGCAGCCGCCGGGCAACGAGATAGAGGACATCGCGGCCCGCCGAGGCCCCGCCCCGCTGCCAACGAGGCCATACCACAGTAAAACGAGGAAGAGTAGAACACGTAGGTCGCCACGCCAGGTCCAAGTAAGGCCACTGGCCTCCTCCTACGGGTAATCGAGTTGTACATCATGGAGCA
>JAHIAM010010784.1:0-12744 GCA_021605205.1 Aegilops longissima | reverse complement strand
GCTACGCACTGCAATATCCTTCTTCATTCCCGCCCACCGTAAACTTTGCTTCAAATCCAGTACATCTTGGTGTTGCCGGGTGAATCGAGTACGGTGAATCATGAGCCTCCAAGAATTAGCTTCCGAGCTCGGGATCATTGGGCACATAAATACGATCCTCAAACCATATAGTTCCATGTTCATCCTTAGGAATCCTTTAGCTTTTCCTTCATCCATCTTTTGCTTAATCTCATCAATTTCCTTGTCCGACTTCGGCTTCATAACCTTTCGGTCAAGGTGGACTGAACTTCCAGAGTTGCAACAAATCCTTTCGAACTATCTCCACCGGAGATCTCCGAGGTCATCGACTAACTCGGGTAATCCTCCGCCAGTAAGAGTATTCACATAACTCTTACGGCTCAAAGCATCTGCTACAACATTAGCTTTACCGTGGTAATGCAATCTCATGTCATAGTCCTTTATCAACTCTAGCCATCTCCTCCGCTCGAGGTTCAATTCCTTCCGGAAGATATACTTCAAACTCTTGTGATCTTGTAGACATCACAACGATTTCGGGAGGAAATGTCTGTGTCTTGAGTGCATGCACTATAGCTAACTCCAAATCATGCGTGGTATATTCATCTCATGAGGCAGTAGCTGTCGGAGGCATAAGCTACAACCTTACCTTCCCGCATCAATACCTCCGAGTCCTTGACGAGAAGCGCCACAATAAACCTGGTATTCCTTGTGTATGTCCGCAAAATCAACACCGGGCGGTGACCAACCGCTTTTTCAATTCCTAAAACGGCTTCACATTCCTCGTCCAAACATACTTGGCTTCTTCTTCAACAGCTCACCATGGGCTTGGCAATCTTCAGAAGTTCTCAATGAACCTCCGATAATATCCCGCGAGTCCGAGAAAATCATGGATCTCCTTGATCGAGGTGGGTGATCGCCAATCGGTGATCGATTCAACCTTGGCGGATCAATGCTATTCCTTCTCCGAAATAACATGTCCGAGGAATCCAACTTCCTTCAACCAAAATTCACATTTGCTGAACTTGGCATACAACTGACAGCCTCAAGTTTCCCTAACTAGACGCAAATGTTCCTTATGCTCTTTCCTCTTGGAGAAAATCAATATATCATCGATGAACACCACGACAAACTTGTCCAGATATTCCATGAACACCTTGTTCATCAAATTCATGAAGTATGGAGCATTAGTCAATCCAAATGACATGACGGTATACTCATATAAACCATACCGTAGTGAATGCTGTTTTGGGTATATCCTTTTCACGAATTTTCAATCGATGATACCCGATCAAGATCGATCTTAGAGAATACCTTGGCTCCAACAAGCTGATCAAACAAGTCATTGATCATCGGCAGAGGGTACTTGTTCTTGATGGTTACTTCGCTCAATGCACGATAATCCACAACCATCCTCAAGCTTCCATCCTTCTCTCTACCAAAAGAACTGGGCTCCCTAAGGTGATGAGCTTGACTAATATATCCTTTCTCCAATAACTCATTTATTTGATCCTTGATCTCTTTCAACTCATTCGTGGCATCCGATAAGGTCTCTTGGATATTGGGGCTGTGCCGCAATAGCTCAATCAGAAATTCAATGTCCCTCGTCGTGGCATTCTCGTAATTCTCCGGAACACATCGGAAAGTCTTGCACCACCGCACTTCCTGAACAACTCCCGTGAGGGAATGCACCGATTCTTCATCCGGTCGCGCTCGGCTACATACTTGATCCTCTTCGCCCGGTGGTGAATAGAGACTCGGGCACACCAATGTTCCTTCAAACTTTGACAACCAATCCATGCCTAGGATTACATCCAAGGTCTGAGCCAACACTATGAGGTCCACGGAAATTTGTGGTTCCCGATGTTGAGGGTTGCATGACAGCCTACACCGCCATCATTTCTCCTCCTCGGAACCGACGCCAAGGGGCTTCTAAGGGTTCTAGTGGGAACCCGCATTTTCCACAACTACCCTTGATATGAATGAATGCGCGCACCGTAATCAAAGAGAACCAAACTGAACGTGAATTCAATAAAACTTACCAACCACAAGGTTCCGGTTGATCATAGACGCCCTCCACGCCGATGTGGTTCACCGAGCACGAGGGAACGGATTGGCTTCTTCACGAGCCTCCATTGCCATCCATTTCTCCGCTGGCCTCCGCGCCGGTGGCGAGTGCCCTGCCTTCCGCACTTGAAGCAGTGATGGGCTCGATCCTTCTGAGCCGGGAGAACGGTGCTGATTGCCATTACCATTTCCATTGCCATTGCCATGGCCTGACTTGTTGTCCTGGCTGCGTTGTTCCCATTTCTCCATGGTTATGACCTCCATGGTTATGATGGGTGTGCCTCGAGTATGGTGCATAGCGGGCTTCACGAGCTCCCGAGTTGTGCTTCCCGGCTGTACTTCCGCTATGCTTTCTATCCGCCTGCTTGCCTTCAAGAATGGTGGCCTTGTCTACCACCCGGTAGTTGTTGAAAGTAGCCATAAGCTGCATGCTCACCATCATTGAGTCCCTCAAGGAACTTCTCCCGCTTATGCATCTCGTGGCCACATCATCGGGCATAGCGAAGCGAGCTTGTTGATTCATCCACGCACGTGCCACAAGACGGTTCCTCGGCGCAGCGGAACTCACGCTTCTTCGACTCATGGCTCCACCTGAGACATGAGCGCAAGGAAGGCTCGCTGAATTGATCCCAAGTGATGGCACCAATGGGAAAAGTGTAATTCTCCCACCAAGAAGCTGCAGGTCCATCCAGTTGATGCGCGGCAAAGCGCACCTTCTCAGATCAGTGCATCCAACGGTGACTAGCTCTTCCGACTTTAGGAGCCAATCATCACAATAATCAAGGTTACTAGAGAACATCATGGATTCAACCTCGTAAATCGAGTGTTGTCCAGTGGGTGGTGGCGGTGGTGGATTGTTGGCGTTGTTGTTCGATTCTGAATAAGGAGCTGCATCAGGCATTCTGCTGTTGGAGCAGCTGGGTGAGCTCCGCGGAAACCAGGTCACGCCCTGAGGCATCCGTGTTTTGAGGATGAGAAAATTAGAATAGAACAATGGTCTATGAGAAATACACTACCCATATGAATGCACAATCATAACACACCAATCATTTATTCATTCCACTCAAACATGGTTCAAACTCGACAAAAGCTCATGACTAATCAAGGAAAACATCGCCTAACTGATCGATTTAAAAGTAAAGATAACATGGTGGTCATCAAAAGTCTTCACTGCTGGCGCCTCCTCTTGGGTTTCTTCGGTACCCTCAAAACTCGATCATTGCTCACGAGGGTGCTTCATCTCCACTGTAAAGGTCCTCTCCCAAGTCCATCTTTTCCTCTATCGCGCAAGCTTCATCTTCGTCGCCGACTATCTCCATGAAGTCCGTGATTTCTTCCTCATGGCCAAGGAAGTCTGCGCTGCCTTTCTCCGGGCCCAGCTCATGAACAAAGCCTGGTGTCTTCGAAGTTACGGCGAGTCTGAATCTCCTGCTTCGAGAAGACACTCCAAGTCCCGGATGTACGAGAGAGTGGAATCGCCTCAATGGTATGGATGATATCTCCATTCCTTGCCCTGCGAAACCATGGCGAGGTCCGAGGATCGAGCTCGGCCCAGATCTCTCGAGATGTCCAAGTGCTCGATAGATCGCCACGCCCCTTCCGATGATCCAGCTTGAACTCGTGAACTCAAAGTTGATAGGCTCGGTGTCCTCCGGGTTCTCCCGATATGCACTTCAATCCTCAGAGCGTGTCCGCCGGAAGTGCATTAGTGGGCTTCCCGTGATCGAGGGTAGAGCTATCTTCAGTCTTCACCATCTGACCAGCTCCAAGGGCATCGCCTCATCGGGCCGGTAACTCCTAGCAAAACGGGTGAACTCGGCGCCATCTAGAATGTTGCAAATGGGAGAAGAGCGAATTGAACAGGGAGAATTATGGAATGAAAAGGATAAAAAATGGTCTCCGCTATGGCTTTCCGATCCTAGGGGTTACGATCCCACGGTCCGGGGGTCGATACCATCTTCAAGCGACCGACCAAAATCGTCAAATCTCGGTTCTTTTCATCCCAAGATCATGCCGGTACTCACAAGACATCGATAAAGTAATCAAAGTTCAATCACACCTGAATATCATTAAACGATTCTATAGAGTCTTTATTACAAGAGAATAAATTTGGCTCAAGGCCAACTCATGAGAAATAAATAATAACACCCGGAAGCGAAGATAAGCGAGTCCATCCGACTCAAAGGGCAATCCCAAGCGAGCGAGCCTCACCCCGATCGATATATCTCCGCAAATAATACCTGAGCCATGTAGGTCAGCTTTTGAATAAGTCCAAGTCATGAAGAATAACAATAATAAAGTTACTAACACTATATGCATTTTGGTGGAGCTCTAAGTTTCACATTTTTAAAAGCAAATTTTATCCTACTACAAAGGACTTGCTTGCAAATTACTACAATTGTTGGTAGTTATTGAGATGGTTCCGCCAACCAATATCTCGCTCCCAATTATTAAGTCAAAAACCCTCAAATTAATTCATTAGTTTTAGTGTTGAGATATCCAATACTTCCAAGTTCCAGAGGCTCAAATGTCCGTGAATCGGGACACGGCTAATCGATTAGATCTTTAACTCGCAGGGGGCGCTTTAAGAATCATTTCCAAGCTTGTTTGGGGAAGAGGAAATGGGGTCTTCCAAAGAGTTCTTCCGCCACCCCGACCCATCCAATCCTACCGTTTCTACTTTAGTACCGCCCACCACTATTAGGGTCAACCCAGCCAGAGCCCATAATGGCTTGGGTGCAGTAAGCTTCCGTCATGGGGCATCCATTTCTTCGTGGTGGGTGAAGCTCGAAGATGTCATGGCACTTCTCCATGCATCCCGCCACCACGGTGCCCGGTGCCCCAACCCCCTCCACCCAAAGAGTGATTTTCCAAGTCCATCTTGATCATTGTAGTTCATGGGGTTGTTCATCATTGACTCTCACATCTTGCTTATGAATTTCACTCAACCCAAAACCCGCTCACAAGCATAGCAAAGTAACTACTACGCCCCGGTCATGGTAACAAGGGGATTGGTTCATCCTACCACATGATACTACTCAAGTTTAATGACTTCAAGATTTCACTACCATGCATGGGGGTGGTGACAATTACTAATGCACAAAACATAGGTATAGAAATAACATGATCAAAACTTGCCTTGCCGATGATCCTGAAGCTAAAGAGTCGAGTAGCAAGTTCAGACTTAAACTCTAAGACAAACAAAACACAATAAGCACAAAGCAAAGGATCACAAAGAATATAACACAACAAAACAACCAAAACCAAATCCAAAAAGAAAACTCAAAGAAACCAACTCAAAGTTTTTCCTACTTCAAAATAACTAAAATAGTTTTATATAATAAAATTTTCTTAACATAACCTAATCATGGTTTTAGGTTAACTTAATGTAAAAGGATTCACTAACAACTAGGAGCAAAAAGAATTAATTAAAAGCTATTATAAAACTCATTTTAGGCCTAATCCAATTTCTATTAAGAAAATAAATTAAAACTTTTATTAATTATAAATAAAAGTTCATCTACTAGAGTGACAGAAACTAACCTAGAATATCTAATCACAAGTTAAAAATAAATTTATTTACTAATTAAATTAATAAGAAAAACAGATCTAGTTAATTAATTAGATTAATAAGATTCTGCTTAAAACTAATTATTTATTAATCCTAAAATACCCAAGTTAATTTCTAGGGTTTGGCAATGTTAAAATAAAGTTGGGACAAAAAGAATCATAAAAATAATTTTTCTAACTCAAGTTATAGCAGATTTACTATTCTGGCTAAAACTAAATTAAAGCAATTTTAATTATTTTAACATAGCTAAATATATATTCTACAGAAACTACATAAAATTTGCAAACCAACAAAAAAAGAATCATCTAAAATAATAAACAGAATAAAAGATATCAATTTTTGAAAAGAAACTATTCTGCTAAAACAGAAAATCAAAATAAAAGAAAAAGGCCTAATGGGCCTATACGTGCCCAGGCCAAATAGTCTAATTGGGCCTAGGTTTAAACTAAACGAACCGGCTAAAAAAATAAACCTAACTAATAAATAAACCGATTGAACCGGCCGGTTTTTAATAAAACGTATTTTCTGGGGTTCTAACGAGTCATCTGCTTGAGATCGGACGGGAGGGTGTTCTTGGCTTATCGGAGTCCCGACGGCGCAAGTAGAGTGCTCGGGGCTTCGAGGCGAGGTCCGGAGTCGCCGGGAAGTGGACGAGGTCGGGAGTGGTTCTGGGGTCGGGGTGGTCGGGAGGGTAGGGCGCCGACGGCGCGATTTGGCGGCGGAGCTGGCCCGGCGAGGTCGAAGGGGAGGGAGAGGGGGGCGCGAGGTCTCGGGGGAAGGGGCGGCTTTGCTGGGGTCGCCCGCTTGGGGAATCGGGCGAGGGATCCTGGATCCTGATCCGCGATTCCCGGGCGGCGTGGGCGAGGGGAAGAAGATGGGCGGGGCCCACGGGTCGAGAGAGAGAGGGAGGCGGGGTCGAGCGGTGGCCGAGGCCAACGGGTTCAAAAGGGGGGGGTGAGTCGGCCCCGCGGCTCGGCAGTGGGCGCACTGGCCGGCCAAAGGGTGGGCGGCCTGGCTGGGTTCGGGTGCTGGCCTGGGGGTTTTTTAAAATTTTATTATTTTTTTAAATAAAACAAAACAGAAATAAAACAATATCTATAAATATTTTATATAGGGTATATATATACCAAAATGATCGGGAAATATTCCTTTCATTTGAACATTTTTCCAAAGGCAAAATCCAAACTTTATAAAAATCCATTTTTTCAAATTAAATAAAATTCAGATTTGAATCCAAATCTTTTGGCAATGTTTTCTTCTGATATTTTTGGAGTGTCATGTTTACTCCTCTCATACTTTTGATCAAGTATTTATCGTGCTTAGTTTTTGAAATGTTTCCACTTGCCAAAGTTTGAAATTCAAATTCAAAACTCAAAATTCTCTCAAACTTCAAATGGCATTCAAATTCAAACAGATGCATAGGATGCTTAGCTATAATTGTAAAACATTCCAAATAGGAAATTTGGGATGTTACAAGCGAAGCTCAAAACAGCAAGATGCACTCTTAATCGATGGAGCAAAGTATTCAACACCGCAGACAACACGCGACAACACGAACAAAGAGCTACCCAAAGAGAAAACTATCGCTCGATTTGATGAGGAGGCCAGAGCCCCACAATCAAAAAGTAAGAAGGCCACCCTGGATGGACGACCCCATCAAAAAGAGAGCGGCAAATGGCGCCAAGACACAAGCCGGTACGCGATCCGCATAAGGATTCACATCAAAAGGATGGCCCAGTTAGGTCCATCTATGGACCAAGAAAGCAAGCTCTTCAAAGCAATGCAACACGCCAAATATCTGAACATCACGACACACCCAAATATAGGGGCGCCGCACACCCACGTGTTTCACCGATGAGGTTCTCGATCACGAATTCTCAGCCGATTCAAACCCGTAAACATAGAGGCATACGACGAACAATGACTCGAGTATGGATTGAGGATTATATCCTCCACATACACATGGCTAGAGGAGATGATCTCCACGCCATAAAATACTTACCCTCAAGCTCAAAGGGCCAGCCCGGCATTGGCTTAAAAGCCTCCCTCAAAATACCATTGAAGTTGGAAGAGCTCGAGGATGCTTTTTGGGCAAATTTCAAGGGATTATGTCCGCCCTCCTGATGCGCACGATTTAAGTCATATAATCAACAAACCGGAGAGTCAGCCCGCAAATTGGAACAGGTTCTCACCAAAAGAACTAAATAGTCGATTGTCCCGACGCCGTTTTAGCAACTTTCAAACACAACGTCTGAGACAATGGCTCGACACCTGGCCAGAGAAGCCGAGAACCATGGCCGCATTAACAAGCCTCATGACCCGCATCGGAGAGGATAGTCGGGTTAGCAAGATGCAAGACCAAGTACCCAAGTACATCCAAGTCGTGGATGGAAATGGGAAACCACTACAACAAGGACCAGCGCAGATTAAGGAACGGTCCAAAGAGCGCGCTAATCACTTAATTTGATCAAAAGCTCTAGCAGTAACAATAAAAAACTGCCCTTAAGGACAATAGCTATGAGCTATCCAACTTAAACAAAATCTTGGACAAGATATGTCAAATCCACAAGACTCCGGGAAGCCCGCAAACCATACCCACGTAGATTGTTGGTTTTCAAACAAATCTGCAGACTAACGCTGAACACAAGGGGCTCGGCACACCAAGTGAGGATGATGACGAACCCCACAAGCGCAGCACTGAAAACAAAAAGAATTTCCCACAAGAGGTTAAAATAAGAACTCACCACGCGTGATAAAGGGAAAACAGAGCGCTACCATTAAGACGCTGCTACCGCATACCACTACTCCAAAGTGAGTACCCAACACTGGGTTGTCAAAACCAATCACCTTCGACCATCGTGACTATCCGAAGTATCCTGAACGCAGGATGGACCTGCCTTGATATTGGATCCTATAATCCATTTGATTCCAATTTACATAAGTCCTCATGGATGGCGGCAGTGATAAACCTCGATATATCAAGACACAATCCCGCAGGATGGGGATAGACCTAACCAAAATTCGCCATAGCAACACTCTCCTTCAAAGGGGTAATGCCAGCTCAGATGCCCATTGCAGGCTCCTCACCGCTAGAAGTTGTGTTGGGTTCATACGACAACTTCCGCCGGAAAAGTTAACCTTCCACATCGCCCCATTTAAAAGTAGCCATCAAGCACTATTGGGACGCCAAGCTTTCACCCGCTTTAACGCAATACCGTATTATGCATCTCTCATACACCTAAAATGCCCGCCCACGCGCATCATCTCATTAAAAGGAGTAGAAGTGTTACTCGAGCACTAAGAATGCGAGGACGCCTCGACAGCCCCACACCAATCCCCTCCCGCTAACCAAAGCAACTGAATAGGTATTCAACTCTCTGACACTGGCTAGATTAGTCCGGCGCTTACTAGCAAAGATGCCCCCATACAAGGGGCTGCACGATGTACAAATAAGAGACAATAAAGCTCAAATTTATTCACTTTTTGAATCGCACTCTGATATTTAATATAAAGCACGCTTCGCATTCGATCTTCTTTCTTTTTCTTTTCAACTAAGTTCTCTCTTTACAGATGAACAACGTGGTTACACCCGGCTCGTGATAATGCAAGACAACGGAGACACAAAGCGCAGACGCGGCAAAGAGGGACCCGCTAAAAGGATTCTTTTCGTGATTAAGACCTCGTGATAAACCTTTTTTACTCGCCCTTGTTGATACACATCCCCGGTTTCTAGCTATAACCGAGGAGGAGGCTCAGTTTTGGCATTGGCCGAATTTCGAATTTTTGCATGCACCGACACAAGGGGCTTAGGCATTATTCCCGCCTGCTTTTTATAAAGACTAATATTTTAGGGAGTGTTCGCCGCCTCGAAAGTTAGGGCCTTATATGCATCAGCTTCGAATCATGTCTTTGGTCAAATGTTGGGTCTGTTCTGCCCTGTGTTTTGCTGCCTTACGCCGCTGAATCATCGCTAACGCTGCACTGTGGAGAACTATCAAGGACAGCTTCGTTCGCCGGGCGAAAGCACCTCAAGAGAGAAAGCCAAAACTGATCACATGTGATATAGCGAGAGATGGTCAACCACTGGCGACTCACCGAATGTTTAGAATTCTCCGCATTAACGAAGGGCCATTTTTGGTCAGCACATACGCACCGAATTCGGGAGAGTGCGGTGCCCTCAGGGGCTATATAGTAGCCCCATCCTAACTCCTATGGCTAAGTGAAAGTGATAAAGCATTATAGTCCGATTGCCTAGTTTGCTACGCTACCACCTCCTTAATAGGACCAAGACGTTGATTATGTGAAAAGTGCCTTTTGTAAACACCCCGCACTATGTGGTAGGCTAAGCCAAGGACTGCCATCTTTCAAGTTATATATACATATACATCAACGGCAAGACAAGGAGTAGTTTACTACTTGAACGCACAAGTATAAAAAGCTCTTATATTATATTGAAACATTGTTTTCACAAATCATACATGTCATTTAAACATAATATCCTTCGAGCATCGATCTCTCATTAAACGAGCGCCGCAGACTTCCTCAAAATAGTGCCTGCAGTACTGCTTCGGTCCAAATCTTGGGATGCAACGTCGGTGGCCTTCATCTCCGCCAAAGATGTCTTGACACGGCCAGAGCCATCCGCGCCCTCAATACACGCCGACCGCTTCATTGCATCGATACGCGTACCGCACAAGGAACCGCTGCACTAAGCCAAAATAACTCTTCGCTGGGGTCCGCCGCCACAAATGAGTCATGACATGCTTCATGGCAAGTCCGGATAATCGATTCAGCTCGCCCATTCGCCAACCGATCGGTCAACGGAAGAGGACGCCCGACTATGGAATTTGCACCAATATAGCTCTTCCTTCGCCCCTTCGCCTCTAAGTGCTCATCATATCGCAACGCCGCTAAGTCCAGATAAGCATCCTCCAAACTCCACAACTTGTCCAACGAGCATACTTTGATCCGTATATCTCCGCAGCAGAAACGGTTTTCCAGCCGAATAGCCCCGCCGACTCAGCTCCTCCTTGGCAGCTCTCAAAGCGAACGGCATCCTTGATTCGGTGGCCTTTTTCAGGCCTCTTGCTCCGCTTTGACGTTTTTTTTCAAGAACCTCGCAGCGTCGGTAGTATTCTTCAACTTTATGGCCATATCGCCATTTCTCTTTGTTTCGGCAAAGGAGCAGCCTGCTCGCTTTTAGTTTTCGGCGCCCTAAAGCGCCGATTACTATTTCTCGGCTTTTTTAGCTCAGCAGTTCCGCCACAGCTCCTCCACAAAGAGTGGCACCGCTGCATCCAAAACATACAAGTAGTAAGGAATGGGCATCAAGCTCCTTACCAGGTGTCCGGAGAAGTCGGATACCTTGTGACTCGTCAAACCGCTTATTGACAGTGCGATGTCCGTGATCCGCCGATCAAGTTGCCTCTTTAGTTCGGCAATTCATCAGTCCGCTACACGGATGCCCCGCCACCTATTTAGGAGCGCGATATGTTATAATCTGAGATTATGATCTCGCACGCTGTCAATTTTAACAACATACCGAGTCTCGTGGGCTACTATCTATACAGTGCATTTATATGCATAACGCAAGGTACATCATTTTTATGCATTTCAACCCCGCCAAGAGGCTTCGACGGCTTCATGCAATCCGCCTGGATGTAATTTTTCAATCACTGATCCATTAGCGCACGGTGATCTTCGAGATAGCCGCCCCGAGCAGATCCTTCACCTCCGATCAAGACACGCTATACGCGGACCTTCCCTCCGCCGACTGGAACCTCCCGACGACACCTCGGTCGTCCGCCACATGAAGGTGCGATAGGTGGAAGGCTTTCCATCATCTCCTAAGAAGATCCTCAAGACGAAGCTCACTGAGAAGGGCTGAGATCCAACTACAAGGTACAATTTCGTTATCTTCGTAAATAAATGCAGGTATGTTCCTTATTTACAAGACCCTTCTTTTACTTACGGCTCACTGGAGGGCTGATCCTTGGGGAAATAGTGTGGCTGGGTTACTTCTCAGCACGGACTCTCCGACGAAGATTTCTTTCCTCTTGAGGCCTTGACCCTGATCTTCCGGCTGTCCTCTTCTCTCCTTGAGGGTGGGACCTTGATCCCTCCTTCCTCGAAAGTCTCCTACGTGGAGGCAGTTGCTTCCCCGCCCCCTTCGCTTCTTTCTTTAAAAGGCGCCTTCAACATCTTGGTCACTTGGGATCCGGCGTGGTCTCCGAGGGGAGCCGACACCTTATTAACTTTGCCTTGGCTATCCACCCTGCTCAAGAAACGGCTCTTTAAAGGGCATATATATGATAAATGAATGAACAGCCTGTCCGTTATAGGACTACTTACTTGAGTATCCGGCGATTGCAGCTTAGTCCTGCCTCGCCAGTCCGACACTCTCTTGTGATCCGAAGAACAGTTTATACATCTCCACGGGTGTCGCATCCATGAAATGTTGAGAGCTCGTGGTCCTCCGGATTGAATTCCCACGACGAGGGGCGATGTTTGAGGGCGAAGGCGCCAATCAACATAACTCGCGCTCATGCACCAGATTGATCTCTTCTTGAGGTCTCAACACGGCCCTCGCAATGCAGGAACGCCCTGGCCGGCCCCCCGAGCCCCTTATTGACCCATGACGCCAGCCTGTGGTGGACCTGAGCGGAAGGCGGAAGCGCCACCCATTTGTGCCCTAGGAGCGTGATATAAAACCACTCTGCCACAAACCAAGCTCCTCTTGAAAAGAGCCTCGCCACGGAGCATCAAGACACTTGCTAATGACCCTCCAAGACTCGCTTGTTGCCCTCGATCATCTTCGGCTCCACCTTGAAGGTCTTGAGCCACAATCCAAAGTGAGGGGTAATATGGAGGAAGGCCTCACATACACAATGAATGACGAGATATGGAGGATGGACTCGATTCAAGTCATGGAAATCCAGCCCATAATAAAACATGAGCCCCGCACAAAGGGATCCGCTGGAAGCCTAAACCCCAAAGGAAGTGTGACAAAACACTCTCTCGCCGGCTCGGAGTGGGAATGACCTGCCCCGAGCAGCAGCCATAAATCTCGCCGTTAGATACATGGCATCCGC
>JAHIAM010010781.1:0-11214 GCA_021605205.1 Aegilops longissima | reverse complement strand
GAAACTACAAGTTCGCCGATAAGAAATCCAATTTAGAGGCGAGCATTTATATTAACACAGCTTTTTCAAACAGGGTTAACGCATGGGAAGTTTTATTCGTGGTCAAAATGGAACTACCATAACATCATGGATCAACATTCATGCATAGCACATCTTCATATGATGCACACAAAATGCCCAACAATGTTGAAAAGTAAACAAGAAAACGAGGGACGAGTTTTGGCAAGTGTTGGACGGGTTTTGGGCTGCCCCATCTAGGCTTTATTTTTAACACCCAGCCCAAATTCATGGGAGGGCCTTTTGTATTTTTTAGGGCCCATGTATCGACCGCCTATGGACCTCCCATCCGAGGTTTTTTTTTGGCCCCAATTTATGTATTTTTTAAGAAAACGAAATTTCGTTCTATTTTCATAAAGAATAGGAACGCCGTACAACTTATGTTTTTATATGTTATTATATATTATTTTTATTGTCATCATATTTTGATCGACATTACATATGTAAGAAAACAATATCCCACATCTTATTGATTATAAAAATAATTTCTTAACAAATAAAATCCTGATTGTTTTGGCACAAAACCTAGTGATTGTGTACAAAAGCTTGGTAAGATGTCGGGACCCCGATTCCAAGTCACATCGACCTAGTTAAACTTATCACTTTGCGCCTCACGCACGGTATTCCCCGGTGTCGCTTACCATGGCCCGGGACCGCTTTGCTTTTTGGTCACGATATGAAGTTCGCTAGCATTGACAAAGAACCCGGGACATGGCTAGTCGTGAACCCAAAGCGCACTAACCTATGGGGACAGATACATGAAACACCGAGCATGTCGGTCATCAACGATGAACTCTGAGGAAACGGCTAAAGGACTCATCCCGGCAGAAGGCTAGGCAGACTGGTATCACCGCGAATTTCAAGGGGATGATATAGGAACGAAATGAATCACATGCCCCCAATGTCCGCAGAGTGGGAAAGGACCCGTGAACCGGTCAGAAGGACTACTATCGCCGTAACACGAGACTACATTTCCCCATATGAGAGGCTGCCAAGGATAAACAACTAGATTGTCGGATCCCACTCATACCAAGCATTTCAATCATACACCAATATGCCCGATAGAGTAAATACAACAAGGCATCACAACAAAACTCTACAACTCAAGACTTTATTTAAGAGGCCCGAGGAGCCAATAACATAGTTACGAGGGGTCACAGACCCAACACTCAAGTCATACAATCAACAAGCACATGGAAGCAAACTAGTCTCGAGTAAGCATCTAGAAAGAAAGAAAGCTTGTTGGAGTTTCTATCTACAATGGCCCTTCAAAGTCTTAGATCGCCACCGGGTGGCTAGCTTACTGTCAAGTCAACATCTACATAGAACTCCCGGGGGGTTAGTCCTCCTAAAAATATTGATTACAAACATGAGTACAAAAGTACTCAAAAAGTCTTACCACGTAATCCTATCATACATGCACATTCTCAAGGAAGGAAGTGGAGTTATTTGCAGAAGCCCCTTTGACTTTGGCTGCTATCCCATGACACACTTTGTAAAGCATTTTGTCGCAACAGTCCACTAATCACCATCCAATATCCACCGTGATCCTCTCCATCCCCGAGAGGGCCATCCACTATACTCACACTTATCTTGAGGCTTTTAGTAGTATCCATTTACTTGTCTATGAACCGATATAGGTAACCCAAGTCCTTCTCCGTGGACACGGCTATTCAATAGATCATATTTAACCTCGCAGGGTGTACTTCTTCACACACGCTCACCACTTATCGCTGCTACACGACATGTACTCGCAACCTTCAAGCGGAAGCCCAACGTGGGTGTCGGCCACAGCCTACCTAAACACTCAAGTCCCTAGTCCAGGTTTATCGCCTATTCGGTTCCATCCGCAGGAGTCCGCCGAGGTTTCCCATACAGCCCCGAACGATGTGTGCAGGGCCCAGATACCAAACGGCACTGTACATCAACACGGTGTTTACCGCAACACAACCCACCCCTAAGGTCACGCTATATATGCCCCAAAGATGCTACAAACACCGTAAACTACTTGCAACTCCTTGACTAGAACAGGGTGGTTAGAAGTCGAGAGGGTCCATTGGTTTCGGGCCCAATGTGGTAGTAGCTAGTTCATGGATCACAAACACAGATCTCGCTTAAGTTCGCTTCAATGAAACAACCCACCATGTACTCCTACATGGCCTCTCATCGATACCTTTACCAAATCGTGTTCAACACTTTCACTCGAACCAACACAACCTTTCACTCCAGCTCATCATCCCGATGAGCCGACCTGACACAACTCTAAGCATAGCAAGCATAGCATGGTAGGAATCACAAACATGGCTCAATCAACTCCTACACATACTAGTGGGTTTCATCTAGTTATCGTGGCAATGACAGTCATGCAAAGGAAGGGTTCAACTCAGCAAGACACAACATTGAATCGCGTTGTCTTAATGCAGTAAACGAGAGCAAAGCGAGAACATGGGTTTGTATCGGAATGATCAATGAATTGCTTGCCTCGATGGAACTGTAGAGAACCGCCTTCGATGGGTAGTCGAGGTTATCTTCAAGTAACCTATCATGAAAACACACCAAATAAACATACAAACAATATGCAACAATATGATGCATGCTATGACATGGCAATATGGATGTGTGTTGGCCTAATGCAAGTTGAAGGAATAGGGATGAACTCATTTGAATCAAAGATTCAAATGATAGCTCATTTGAGTTAGTCCTAATGGTGCAATATCTTATTCTGGTTATTCAGCATAGTTAACTTGTTTTAACATGCATGAAACCTGTACCAATGGATAGAGTGTATTTTTCTGATAATTTTTCATATATAAATTGCATTTGGAGTTATAGAATAAAAGTTATAAGCATTTGAATTTGAATTATATTCGAATTTATTATATAAAAATAAATCCAGAATTTGAATTAATGCGCAAAGATGAGGTCAGCGTGGACGTCAGGGGTCAACGGGGTCCAGTCAAACCGACCAGGGACCCGCATGTCGGGTTAGTTTAACTAATTAACTTAATTAGAACTAATCCTAATTAGTTAACCGGGGGTCCACCGCCATTGACTCGCAACAACAGGCCCACCACAGGGTCGGTCAACTCGCCGGCGCCTAGCCCGGCAGGAAAGGCGGGCGGAGCAAAGTGCTTTTGCACTTTCCGGCACCAAATGGGGGGGGAGCATCTACGGGAGCCGGAGATGAGCCGGTTTGGTGGGGCCTGGGTTAGGGTGGTTGGAGGGCCGGCACAAGCCGGGCGGGCCGGGCTCGGGTGATGTCGGGTTTGTTGTTAGAGGGCCCGGCAGGCGCGGAAGTGATAGTTAGGGCCCAGGCACCGGGTGGTGGCGATGGGTGGCGGGCTGCTAGTGGCCGGAGCCGCCGGGCACGAGCCCGGGCGGGCGGTTCCGGGTGATCGACGCGGCCTTAGGTGCAAGAGGAAGAGAGCGGAGAGGACGGGGAGTAGCCAGGCTCACAAAGGAACTCCAGAGAGAGCCTCGGGCCTGGGGCGGTTCGATGCGGCGGCGACGGCGATGGGGATTCCCGGCTTGAGCCCCGAGGTCGGTGTAGAGGGTTTGGGTGCAGAGCGAAGGGGACTCGGCTAGTTAGGGTAGGGGTGCGCGGAGCTGCTGGACATGGTGGGGAGGCATGGACGGCGGGAGCCACGCCGACGGTGGCCGGCCATGGCGGCCGGGGTTGGGGGAGGAGGAGACGGGGGAGAATGGGGTGTCCAGGGTCGGGCACGCGGGAGGTCGCCCAGTATGGGGGGAAGGGGTGGCGGCGCCCAACCGGGGCGCCGGCCCGGGTAAGGATTGGTTGCTCGCAAGCCGAGCCAAGGGCCATTGCCGGGCTGGGCAAAGGGGTGGCACCGCATTGAAGTTTTTTTTTTTAAGTTTTTCTATTTTCGAACTTTGTTGGGGTTTTAAAAATACCAAAACTATTTTAAAATTACCAAAATGTTCCGGTCACTTGTTGGAATATTCCCAACATGAAACAAATTTGGTTTGGCAATTTTGAACATTTAAAATATTTTTCATAATTTGAAATGCTCATTTCAAAAACTTGTGAATTAATTCTAGAACCCTTAGATGACCTAAAAATGGTGCACCTCCTTTGACATGGGTTCCAACCCAAACAAAGAGGATGAGCATTTTGAAGGGCATTTCGATTCATTGAAATAAATTTTAGTAAACCCTAGTTGTTTTAAGGGGGTGTTCGGGTTTCGCCTTTCCCATTTCAAATTCAAATGAAATTTAAACATGATGCACAATTAATGCATGGTCTATCCGGGATGTGACAACTCACCCCCACTCAAAAGAATCTCGCCCCAGATTTAGGATCTGTTAAAAAAGGTGGATACTCAAGTCAAGAATCCTCCCTTTCCCAAGTTGCTTTTGTTCGGAATGGTTTGACCATTGAACCTTTAGAAACTTGATATTCGACGCCGAGTGGTACGCTTCGCTTGATCGAGGATACAACGGGATATTCTCGATAGGTGAGGTTATCTTGGAGATTGCCTTGTGGTCCACTCCACGGATAGGATCCGAGAAGCAACGCCGAAGTTGGGGAAACGGAAGACATCATGGACCTTGGAAAGATGCGGAGGTAGTTCCAATTGGTAGGCAACTCCCCGCTTGGCAAGAATGCAAAGGGTCCAATGTAACGAGGAGCCAACTTGTTTTTGATATCAATCGATGGGTTCCTTCAAAGGGGTAACCGAGGTAAGCCTTCCGCCAATTTCATAAGCCATAGGCTTATGCTTGCGGTCATATTGGCTCTTTTGACGAGATTGGGTTTTTTTCACAACAACGCAACTCGCTTTTAGCTTCCAATCATATCCGCCAAAGAGTTGTCTCCCCGGTTCAATTAAGAGGCGCTCACATTTCCGCCCATAAAGAATTTCAAAGGGCTTTGCCAACTGGCTTGATAACTATTGTTAAGTTTAACCTTCGCTAATGGAAGGCATTTCTCCCAATTTATGCCGAAAGAGATGATGAAGCTCAAGCATATCCTCTAGGATTTGATTGACTGTTTACTTGACCACTTGATTGGGGATGGAAAGGTGCTAAAGGAGAGACGAAGTTCTAGCGCTTTGGAAACTTTCCCAAAATCGAGAGGTGAAGAGACTTCCACGGTCGGAGTTAATCTCTAATGGAATACCAAGAAGAGACACTATTCGAGAGATGTACAAATCAGCTAGTGGCTAGCGGTTTACTCTCAAACATAGGAAGTGGGCTACTTTTGAAAGACGATCAACAACAACGAAGATAGCGTTTTCCTCTTCTTGGTCCCGGGAAACCCAATGAAGTCCATACCGATTTTATCCCATTTCCATTCAGGAATTTCCAAAGGTTGAAGGGTACCAGCAGGCCGTGATGCTGCTTAACTCGAAGGACGCCGAATTAGCAATGTATTGAGCGATTTCTCTTCATCCTAGTCCACCAAAACTCCCGCGAGATCTTGATACATTTTAGTACTACCAGATGAATGGTGAGAGGAGAGTCATGAGCTTCCAAGGATCAATCTCAAAGTTGGACTTGGGAACCACTAGACGGTTCCAAAGAACACGACACCTTGTCATCAATGGAGAAACAATAGCCCCTTTCTTGATGTTTCTCCGAACGGGAGATCCCGATCTACCTTCCGGCTTTGATGATTTGATCCGTAGGGTAGGTTTTCCAAGGGGAAAGGAATCGAGGAACAATGTGAAGATTAAGCTTTAAAATTTCGTAAAGGTTGACTTTGTTGTAAATCGATTGTTACAATAAAAACGGGGGGGGGGGGCCCCCCCCCCCCCCCTTTGCCTGAGATTCAAACCGTGGGTGAAGATATATTTCAGACTTTGGTGATCAGTAGATTTCGAACGTTACCGTAAGGTAATGTCGCCGGTTTTGAGTGCATGAACCACGCCGCAAGCTCTAGATCGGTGGGTATTATCCCTGTGGACGAATCGCGAGATGCGAGGCAATCACATGACATCTTGCATGAGTATGCAACCTAGTCCTTGTCGCGAGGCGGAATAGATAATAAAGTCCTTAGAGAAATCTGTGGAACAAGACGGAGCAGACGCGCCTTTTCGCTCGAAGCGATCTGCTGGGGCCCATTGAACCTTATCTTTCTTGAGGAGTTTTAGAGGTTTAGCAACTTTAGAGAAATTCTAACGGGCAATAGCTCGCTAAACCGAGGAAATCCAACTTGCTTGACCGATTCAGTGGAGTCCAACAAGGACGGCTTGAACTCGCCGGATTGACAGAATACCCTTTACCAGAGATTACATGTCCTAGATAGGTCATTGAACCAATTCACATTTAGAGAATTTGGCATAAAGGCTGCCTCAAGTTTCATCAATACTAGCCTTAGGTGTTCGCATGTTCTTCCTCATTCTTGAGTAGATGAGTATATCATCGAGGTATACCACTACTAATTTATCCAAATACTCCATGAAGATTGAGTTCATTAACCGGAGAAGGTGGTGGAGCATTGGTTAATCCGGGACATGACGGTGTACTCAGACCATAACGAAAGTGACAAAGGCCGCTTTAATGTCCCCGTTTGATTTTGATTTGATGGTAACCCAACCTCAAATCCATCTTGAAAAGACCGAGGATCCAAATGACATAAGTTCGTTGATCCCGGGAGCGGATACTTGTTCTTGATAGTGACCAAATTGATAGGTCGGTAATCTACAACCATCCGATCCGCATTCATCCTTCTTTTCTTGAAGAGGACGGGCAAGCCCATGGAGATGAACTAGGACCGGATGAAACCCTTTTGCAAGGACTCATCGAAGTTGTTTCTAAGTTCATTTAGTTCTAGGGTGCCATTTTATAAGGTCTTCTAAGATTGGGACGGTTCCGGATAAGATCTATCATTTAACTCGACATCCCCGCTTGTGGAACACCCGGCAGTTCCGAAAGAATCCCGGAAATCACGGACCACCGGAATATCTTCAGGTCCGGAAGGGGTTGGATTTAAGGAGTAAAGTCTGCTAGACACTCGGGTTAAAACATCCAACGTTTTGCCCGGATGGGTAAGTTGAAAGTTCTAGTAGAGCAATCAATCTTAGCATAATGGGCGACATCCACCCATACCCAAGATGATGTTTATGTCCGAGGACTTGAGAGCTATTAGAGATGCAAGAAAGACTAATCTTGACAAGAATTTCATTCCCATGACTTATTCTAGAGGTTTGCCATCTAGAACCGTGGAGTTTGAATTTCCAGGAGGTAGGCATGTCACGAATGGGTGTTGTGCAATCGAGCATAGCTCCTTTAAATAAATGAATGAGATGCTCCAAGATCAAAAGAACAGTTGCCGGATGGCAATTAAAAGAAGGCACGAGGACCACGTTGGGATCCTCATAGGTTTCTTCAAGAGACATAGTTGACATGGCCACAAGGTGGCAATGCTTAGCATAGGGCACCTTTCCCATTTGCCGCGCCAACAGACTTTCCAATTTTGATTGGGGTTGTTCTGGGACACTTAATATAGTGGCCTGCCTCTCCACACTTGAAGCAAGTGATCACATTTGGACGGGAGCAAGACCTAGCTTGGACCTCCATAAGTCTTGGGTGGAAAATACGGTTGGTTGGGGGAGGGCCTCAAGGATGGCCTCGGGTGTACCTAGGTTAGAGCAGATTTGGAACCCAAACCCGCGCTTCGGGATCCAGAGGGATGACATCCGTAATCACGGACAATGCTAAGCCTCAAAATCATCCCGCCTGGCCTGAACCTTTATTGACTAGCTTCGGGAAAGAGGTCACCATGGCACGGAGATCTCGGCGAGCTCGGGCTAAGTCCCAGGAACCTTGCCTTGCTTTTAGCATCGGTAGAAACTTCTTCGAGAAACCGTCACCTCCCAAACCACCAAGGCATCCACCGTCACCCTTACCTTGGGTGAAAGGAATTCCTCACGCTTATGTCCATAAGCCTTTCCGAATATGGTGCTCAACGGAAATCAATTCATCCGTTGTAACTTGTCCAGCCGGACGATAGCCTCATAATTTTCCCACCGAGATCGGCAGGCCTTCCAGATGATAGGCGCAAAGGTAACCTTGTCCCTCACCACGCTTGGGAACGCAGCTTGTGGTGGATATCGGAGCCAATCATCCGCCGAGAGGCTCGACGAACATTTGAATTTTGGAGGATATAGCTTGACAAATCATTGAGTGAAACCCCATCGCTTCTTGGTCGGTTGTGTTTTGTTCAATCCGGCCCAATAAGCGGTTGGTTTCGGTTATTATGCTTCGCCCAAAGATCACCCCAAAGATGGCGCGTATTCACATTTTCTGCATCGCTTCTCCCCGCCCGAACAGCAGGAGTATTTAGTGTTGACCATCCCCGGAGACAAAGCAAAGGTTTAAACCAGGATGGCAGAATTTAACAAGGAAGTGCGGAATAATGGAGAGCATGGAATGGATGTTCATCCGATGACATGGTAATATAAAACTGCCATATATATATATATACCATCGGTCATACACACCATTCATAGTTTAGTACAACCCGACGGAGTACAACTATAAGGAAAGGCTACATCTCATCAAGCATTCCCAACTTCCTATACATTATTTTTCACACCTTCCCGAACACACTAAGTCGATTCCACGAAGTCACGCAGGACGGTGGAAATACAACTACTACCATACTAGGAATCTACTACTATCTCAGCAGCTCCATAGTAGTCCTCATAGAAATCACCACCTGACTGAAGTGGAACATGATCGTCCGGAAAGATAACCTTGGGGGGACCATAAGGACTCGGATGTGGCCGTGGACCAACAAACGGTGGCGAAGGCCCACGAGGAGGAGTGATGCCTCCAACCTCACGCCACTCCATAAAGTCCGGCTTCCCGCACGGGTACAAGTCTCTCATGTCCATATATCCGCTTGCACGGCAAAAACCTAGTCGAGTAGCCCAAAGGGTCGAACGGGCATTAAAAGTCCATACGCAAGGCCCGGTTCTCACGGTCCTTGTCCTCCAAAGAACTCAAGAGAGTAACGGGAGTGAGTCCTCAGGATGCATCGCTGACAAACCTCAAGGTAGCCATGCCCTGGAGGGATGCCGCATATAGAGAAAATCGGTTGTTTCAAAGAAAGCGCTCGCTCAAAATAGTCATCATGGAATAGGCTGCATCTGCACGAATTCCAATAGTGATTCCGAGCCCATAGGAACAAAGGAAGTGGCTCAAGAGTTGGATAGGATGGATAAACCGACCGGCATAGATATTGGCTTTGGTTGAAATCCCTAAAACTGCCCTCGACGGATATTCGGATACCATCGATAACCAGCCTCAATCATCACCCTAACCAACATGGGTGACCGCACACATCAATGCAACGGGTCAAAGTAACCACTTGGTTCGGGGCGGTGGCCATCCAAAGCACGCCACAATGCAAAGGCATTAGAATTTTAGGAAAATTGGGCAAATAACATCCAGAATGCTCAAAATCAGATTTGAGACATTCAAAATCAGATTTGCAAAACCACTCAACAACATCATATCAAGGTTCGTTCAAATGATAGCATACTAAAATTTAGTAGCACCGAATCGAGGATTAACCAACAATCCTATAAGTTACTACGGATTAGTAACACGTGAACCCGAGAGAGAAGAGAGCCTAGTCCTATACCCACGGAATGAGAAGAGGATGACCGATCGGGGCATAAGGTAAAGGAGTAAAAGAGCCACGCTCCTCCCACAATCAATTCCCTACATATAACTAAAGCATTTCTAGACTCAACTTCACCTTAGCGAACCTCAGCAGCCCTCCCTGATGCCAACTGTCAGACCCCGATTCCAAGTCACATCGACCTAGCGGTAACACCTCATATCACTTTGGCCTCACATATTCCCTATGGTGTCGCTTACCATGGCCCGACCGCTTTTTGGCTCACGATATGAAGTGTAGCATCCACATGACAAAGAACCCGGCCGACATGGCTAGTCGTGAACCCAAAGCGCACTAACCTATGGGGACAGATACATGAAACACTTCGAGCATGTCGGTCATCAACGATGAACTCGGCTGTAGCACGGCTAACAGACTCCCGATCCCGGCTGTAGCAAAGTTAGGGACCAGTATCAGGAATTTCCGGGGAATTAAGGAACGAAAATGAATCAATGCCCCCAAGTGTCCAAGCAGAGGCGGGAGGTGACTCGTGAACCGGCAGAAGCATTACTATCGGGGCACAGACTACATTTCCCATATGAGAGGCTGCCAAGGATAAACAACTAGATTGTCGGATCCCACTCATACCAAGCATTTCAATCATACACAATATGCCCGATATGAGTAAATACAACAAGGCATCACAACAAAACTCTACAACTCAAGTACTTTATTTAAGAGGTCCGAGGAGCCAACATAATATCATAAGTAGGGGTCACAGACCCAACACTCAAGTCATACAATCATACAAGCACATGCGAAGCAAACTAGTCAGTAGACTCTAGAAAGAAAGAAAGCTTGTTGGAGCCTTTTATCTACAATGGCCCTTCACAAGTCTTAGATCGCCACCGGGTGGCTAGCTTACCGTCAAGTCAACATCTACATAGAACCCGGAGGGGTATAGTCCTTAAAATATTGAACAAACATGAGTACAAAAGTACTCAGAAGTCTTACCACGTAATCCTATCATACATGCACATTCTCAAGGAAGGAAGTGGAGTTATTTGCGAAGCCCTTTGACTTTGGCTTTATCCCACGTGACACACTTTGTAAAGCATTTTGTCGAACCCAGTCCACTAATCACCATCACAATACTCCACGGGATCCTCTCTCCATCCCCGAGAGGGCCATCCCATACTCACACTTATCTTGGAGGCTTTAGTAGTATCCATTTACTTGTCTATGAACCGATATAGGTAACCTAAGTCCCTCCGTGGACACGGCTATTCAATAGATCATATTTAACCCCCAGGGTGTACCTTCACACACGCTCACCACTTATCGTACACGACATGTACCAACCTTCAAGCGGAAGCCAACGGGGTCGGCCAGCCTACCTAAACACCAAGTCCCTAGTCCGTTTATCGCCTATTCGGTTCCATCCCAGGAGTCCCCGAGGTTTCCCATACACCCCAACGATGTGAGGGTTCCCAGATACCAAACGGCACTCACACCGGTTTTACCGCAACACAACCCACCCCTAAGGTCCGCGCGGCCCCCAAAGA
>JAHIAM010010778.1:0-10240 GCA_021605205.1 Aegilops longissima | reverse complement strand
TGGAACTCACCAAAGAATCCTAGAACAACATTGTACTCACGCATCACCAAAAAATGGAGATTTGTCACCCCGATGGTTAGTTTTCTTGGGGAGTAATGTAACCATCCTTCAACGCTTCTTCCGATGAGAAGATAGAAGGGCTTCTTCATCCCGGCATAATCGAACTAGTCACTTACGCATCATATTCTTCTTCAGAGGAAGATGATCTTGTTGTGCAAAGACAAGAGGACTACTAAATGCTAGCATCCCTGTTGCTCAAAAAAGGAAAGGAAATATTTAAAACAGCAGATGAAGCACTTCCAAGGACAATACCACTTTTTCATGACAGATCTAAACAGAGCACAACACCAATAGAGATGACAAAGCTCAATCATATGGATAAAATCAATGGGAGTACCAACCTTTCGAGGCTTATTGTGTAGAGCATACAATGAAGCACTTCTCCGAACCATCTTTATTACGGTGGCCATGCTTACTATATACTCCTCGATTAGTTTAATGTTTCCAACATCTTCTTGTGCAGTTCCACTAAATATATGGTATCTTCAAAGAAGATCCTTTTGCACAAGTAGAGATAATTACGATTACATTAAGAGTGGCATCAAATCATGGCAAAACAATTGCTCCTTCCAGCCATAGCAATAAATTAAGATGCAAAACTATATCATTACTTGTGTCATCACACCCAATGCTTCATTACAGACCGGAGTTGATTTTGTTTTTCTTCCGCTTGTTCTTCCCCTTCATCACTTGGTTCAATAATGACAAGCTTCGCTTCAATGTAAGATTTGGCATGTCAATTAGGGAGCACAAGTATAGTACAAAACTTAATTTTCTAATGAAAGTGGCAAAATACAGGCCAGCAGTTGAAATATCCTTATCTTACCTCAATGGGATATTACGTGCACATACAGATGGAAGTCTTGTTCCATTTGTGCAGTTCACTAAAATCAAGCAACATTATCGCATAAGTAGCACAACATATGAAAGCACACGCGAATCATGTGAAAGAAGGCTAGTACGACCTCTCATGATGCGGAATTCAAACAACTCACAAGAAGAAGATCTGAACCAAATTTGCCAACACGGATAGGAAGTAAGATCTCCTCTTGTGCACCACTAAGATCAAGCAATGCTAACGTTGTGGTGGATATTTAGTTGAACTGCACAAAACACTCTTAAAACAAAAGTGTTTTGCAAAGGCAACAAAAGGTCACAATGGCAACGAGGTGAAGTAGATAACCCTGCTACACAGAGGTGCAAAGGAAACAATTAGTGGTCAATAACGGGATGACACAAGCCAACAAAAAGAAGCATCTACCTTATCTAAATGGGAAAGAAAGCAAGCAAGAGCATTTCTCAAACGGTGGCATTGATTAATATTAACATAGAGATTATATTAACAATAAAATTAGTTAAACATGTAATTTGCTTTTAACTGTGGCATTGCATCAATTTTCCATGGCATTATTAGAGGGTGTTTGTTTAGGGACATTTTGGTGTAGGGACTAAAAACTCCGTGTCATCCCATCTAAACCAAACAGAGGGACTTTTAGGGACTAAAAGTGGGCATTTGGGACTAAAGAAAGAAGACCCCGAGGGAGTCTTTTGGGACTTTTCCAACAGTTGCCCTGCCAAGCATCCACCTTGTTTCTATTAGTTCATTACTAGGGGTAACATGGTCTTTAGCATGTCATTTAATAACCTCTAGTCCATGTTTAGTCCCTGAACCAAGGTAGGGACTAGGGAGTTTTAACCAAACAGGCCTTAGATTAACAACAGCTAATGAGTTGCACGACGTGGACCACCAGCACCATGTGCATCTACCGATGTACTGTGGTCATGCAAGTCTATTGCAACAAAGAACAAACAACCAAGGAGCATATTTGTGTTGGTCCCAGCTTTGTTATCTTTAGACACCTTTCCTATGTGAGCGCAAAAATCTAGTCCCGCTCAAACTCTAAGCCTTGTCCCTTCCTTTCCTTTTGAACTAGTACTTTCGCCCTTCCTTTCCTCTTTGAACCACGCCCTAGATTTATGCGATACAACTTTCCCCACTACTTTCCCCCATTCCTTTCCTCTTGAACCACGCCCTAGATTCATGCTATACAACTTTCCCCTTCATTTCCTCTTTGAACCACGCCCTAGATTCATGCTATATACAACTTTTCCCACTACTTTCCCCACTCCTTTCCTCTTTGAACCAGCCCTAGATTCATGGTATACATGCAGCTAGAGCAATGCATGGAGTAAGTAAATTATACCTTAAGGTTCTTGGGCGTGGTTCTGGGACACGGGGAAGAAGAAGGGTCGGAGGTCTCCCGCCGCCATGGGTGAAAGTGAAATTGGCCGGTAGTGGATTCCTCCTGCCGACGGCGACAAGTAGCCTCCTTCCTTCGTGGAGGATCCGCCGCTCTTTGAGCAGCAAGGGGGAGAGAGAGGCCAACAAGTCTTGTTTAGATCCGAGAGGGAGAGAATGTGAAGAGAGAACTACTACCGAGGCTCCAGCGGTATATATATTGAGAGAGAGTGAAGGCAAACCTAGAAAACAAGTGCCGCTGCGCTTATACGTGATGAGGTATTATATAAGAGATCGAAGCTCAGATCAAACATTTTGACCACCAAAGAATCCTCCGCACAAATTATGCTCAAGTGTAGTTAATCAACCCGAGACCTCAAGTTTGATGAGCTAACAGGCTAACTAGTTACACAACCCTCCCTTATGTTCAACGAGAGGAAAATAAATTTTTATACATTCCTGCATTCGTGTGACAAGCATGCCGGGTTTTGTGTGTGTGTGTGGAGTCATTGGGATTTTAATCATAATCGTGTCATGTGGCTTTGGTGGTAAGACTATCCACAAGGGTGCGAAATAATGCAGCCTTAGTCACCTTACTCTCTCCACGTAGTAGCTGGGTCCCACCAATGAGGGTGAAACAAACAAATTAATAAGAAAATTAAAAGCCCAAGTGTATCTTATACTCACACATCTCGCTACTACTCGGGAACACTTCCAATTGATCCCTCTGTCGCCAATGCATTATTTTAAGTGAATCCTTATTATAACATGCACACAAATTTTGGGCACTTGTATTCGACTTAAGTCAAGGCCACAGATCTCAGATACTTACTACTCCCTCCGCCTAGGTGTAATAAGTCACGTTAGAAGGTGCAACGGGACCAAGGTGCGGCGCAGTGTGTGTGTTTAACAGCATGTGTGTGTTAGAGAGTGCGACAGATCGACCTACTCCTACAGAGATATGGTGTGTAGTGTACGATTTTAGCCCGAGAGTCGGTGCATCCTCTCGCTTCCGGGCGTGTCCGTAGGGACATGCGGACAGCTGCCACGCCGCCTCGACCAGCCTAGCCCACCCAAAGCCCCTCCATCGCCTGCCAGCTTCCTCCCAAACGGTCGGGCCGCCCAAAGAATCGGTGCCGATTCATGCCCGAGCAGAGCGGACGCGACCTCTCACCGGGCGCAAGAGTGATGGTTGCTTCTCCGTCCAACTTATCGCTGGGTCTATGTGATTTGACGCTCATTGGTCTTTATTAATGAGGTGGTAGGACTGCCGGATGTCCCACGCCGCGAAAGGAGGTAGTAGATTACAATTTTTCCATTCTACAAGGAGGAGTGCAAGAGCAAGAAACACGCAGGCTCGGATTACATGGCCCACCTCACACTATCACCGTGTGACACCTAACTCTTTACATAGTACCCTCCGCTCCTAAATATTACTAGATGAGTCCCTCGCTGTCTGAACAGCCATATATCTCTCCAGCAAAATTATCGATTTCATAGAACTAAAAACTCTATAACCGCATGACAAATGTGGTAGCCAAACTAAATAAACTCCCATCATCATTTAGATCATCCCACGAAGGAAAAAAGATCAGCCAACTCCACTGCATAATGGGATTATATTTTCTTTTGACATGTTAATGGGACTTAAAAGCTCACTTACATGCATGCACCGGTGCATGCTTGCATGCGACATGTTGATGTGATTTAAAACCCACTCACATGCATGCCACGGTATTTTGCATGCTTGCATGTGGCTTAGTGCGGAGCCTCTCAACGCCTAAATCGACCTATTATGGACTGATTTAATTCATCTAACGGCTACATTAATTTTGATGATGTGGCTCAAGGAGAGGATAGAGAATTCTAGTAGTGGGGCTAGCTATTAGTAGATAGTTTGTAGAGATTCCACTAGGTGAACTACATAACGAACAAAATGAATGAATCTACACTTAAAATGCATCTATATACATCCGCATGTGGTTCATGGTGAAATCTCTACAAAGACTTATATTTAGGAACGGAGGAAGTACTAGTATAGTAGCATCGTAATTTATCAAGATAAATTTGTATAATGCTATGAAGCTTCCAGCTTCGTTACATGTATCTTGGGCCCAAGGTTGCCCTGAAACATTTCATCAAATACAAAGGAGACTAACATGCATGCTATTGCATCTCAATGATTGACAAATCATAGCAATATGTACCCTCCGCTCCAAAATAAGTGTTCAACTTTGTGCAAACTTTAGTACAAAGTTGTACTACTACTAAAGTTGACACTTATTTTGGAACAGAGGCAGCTAAAGAAAAAACGATCCATGCAGTCCTAGCCCTTGAACCGTGAACCCGACCAGGCTTCAATTTGCTGGCAACGCTCGAGCTTCCTAATAAATGAAGTTTGCAACCTTTGACCATCGGATCATTTTGTGCAGTTTCACCAAAATCGAGATGAGCATCCTGTGGCAAAGAAATTGAAGAAGCGTGATTAGAATAAGATTATCGGGACTAGTTGATGAGACATAAACTCATCACAAATACAGATGTAGAAGCCGTAGGGTATGGGGCAAAGAAGTAGAGAAATATCCACAGGGGAGGTGGGAGCTGAGCAAGGGTGCAACGTCAGAAGGGAGTTGTACCGAGGGACGAGCTCAACCTTGAGGAGGGCGGCGGAGGCGGAACGCCCACGCCGCGCAAAGGAGCAAGGGACAAGGCAACCTCACCGGCTTTGTGAGAGAGAACGGGGACCCCTGATCGGACGTGCCGACAGGTTTTCGCTGTCGGCGACGGCCACCACATCTACACTAAGAATCCACCCTTCCCCAAGCGGACGTGATCCGCGGATGTTAGAGATGTGGCCACATGCTTTTGCGAGAGAGTGTGAAGAGAGCAACCCAGAAGCAACCGTTAGGCTGGGCCCCCGACTATGTATATAGTGGAGCGTTTCTTTTCTCCATATGAACCTTATCATATTTGCACGCGAATCAAGAAAAAACTTTATTTATAAATGACGCGCACCTACTACTCGCCTCCTATAACCTTGCGCTTGGCATCTCCAAAATATTAACCTTGCGATTGGCTTTCGCCTTTTCGAAGTCGAGCAATAATGGTAGAAGGATATATCGCTCGCTATATGAGACCGAATGAATTGTTGCACGCCCACCACGTGGGCGGGTCGAGGGGCGAGGGAGAGTGCTACATGGAGCAAAATGAGTGAATCTACACTCTAAAATACGCCTATATACATCTGTTTGGAGTATGTACTAGTAGTTCATATTGAAATCTACTAAAGGACATATATATTCCAAACAATATGATATAATCTCTATAACCAAAGGTAGTAGGGACGAGGAGTAAACGGAGGGAGTAGTAAATTTTTCCCGTCTCGAGCCACCGCCATGGGCGAGGGAGCGGCATAAGCGGAGCAAGCTTCACCTCATCCTCCGGAGCCACCGCCCTGTGGGGGGAGACGGCGAACAAGCTTCTCCTCGCTCGCAAGTTGACGGACACATCAAAAGTACCCGGTATAGAGCCTTGCCTCTAAGGTAGGCCCCACATGGTTTGGCCTTTTTAATTTAACATAACGCCAAGTCGCAATTTGTTTGTTCACCTGGTAGAGATCCTCCTCCACCAAGTGGACAACCAGACACGTCAAATTACCACGGGGCTGCCTTTTTCAGATAGAAATGAGCTCCACCGAATCGCGGTGTGGTTGGGAAAGAGAGGAGTACGGCGCCTGCATGCACCTCTTCTTCGGCAGTCCCCACCCACGTGGTGTGTGAGAGATACAAACCGTGTTCGGAGTGTTTTTGTTTTTGGGGTGGGGGGGGGTTGATTTTGAATTATTTGTGGAATATGTGTTGATGACATCTCAAACAAAATTTTGCATGCAATGTGTGAAATGGAGGCCTATCCATATCATACATAGAGGGTCGGGCAATCCAGAGAAGAGAGGAGGGGTCATAGCTATCGATAGAGTCAAGAGAGGATCTGGTGGGTGCAAGATCGATGAAGAGAGCCATCAAATGTGTGTGTGTGCAAGTCAAAGATATAGGGCGCTGGCCTACCTGAACTTAGAGGGCACATGTCAAGTTTGTGTGTGGCAGGAGACATGACTAGAGCGCCGATGTATCGGTGTGTGGGGGAGGGGTGGGGAGGGGTAGAGAGGCCCGCTATGTCTTGAGGGAGATCGGTCGACATCCATACATAATCAAGGACGGGAAATATGATGGGACAGAGAGAGAGAGAGAGAGGGAGGGAGGGAGAGGGGTAGAGTGCTGGATGGGTGATGGAGTTGCTTCTGAGATGTTGGGAGAGGCCTACTAGACAAACCGAGGGTGGAACTGCAATGTTATCAATAAGAGTGGGGATGTGTTTCTGTGTGCTCTGCGTGATAGATCTGTCGGACGCATCCATGGATGATGAAGGGGAACCATGTGTTTGGTAAGCAAACCTAACTAGATCGGTAGATCAATTGTTGTTTGTCTGGAGGAAGGAGAGACACAACTAATGAGGTAGATCGATCGACGTGGGTAAAAACGAGTTATAAGGACCTAGCTAGCTATATGTATAGCGAGAGATCGGTCGGTGTACGTCCATTTGTTAGAGGCAAATAAGGCCCAGCGAGACGGATAGATAGAGAGAATGGAGCTAGGAGGTGGTGCGAGAGGCCCAACTACTAGCTAGATAGGGGAGGAGGTCGGTTGTGAGATCGATGAAAAGAGGGGCGAGAGTTTACACGCAGGTGTGACCGTATGAGAGACACGAGGCAAGGACACATAAAGGAGGAGATTGAAGGTGTGTGTGTATGTTGTAGGCAGGCATCGCTGGAGAGGTTTATCGATCGGTGTGTGTCGGAAAGGAGTTGTGGAGACTGGGAGAACGACCTAAAGAAAAAAATGAATGTGCCCGTGGATAGAATGCCGAGGGAGGGGAGGGCGAGGAGGGCGGTGCATGCACGAGAGAAAGTTAGTGGTAGCTACAAAGGTTAGAGGATTGTGTGGTGTAAGAGACTAACAAAGATCATAATTTGATATGAAAGCGGATTCATATATTTGAATAGGAGATCATAGTGTTTTAAACATTGCATGCATGAATATAGCGGTGATACACGTGTTGTGCACATGTTATACCATAATGTGATAATGCATATGCTTGCAACTCACAGCTAAATGCCAACAATCTAAACCATACTATACATCAAACAATCTCACATTTTATTTGAATTTGTGATAATGTGTGATGCTTTGCAGCTACAACTAAATATCGAACAATCTAAACAATACTATATATCGAACATTCTCACATTTTATTTGAATTTGTGGTAATGTGTGGTGTTTGCAACTCACATCTAAATACTTTGTAGGCGAAGGGCACCATACATAATGTGATAAACACATTATACATATGAGACATGGTTTAGATTATGAAGATCTAGCTAGAGCTAGAAATGTAATGTGATTTGAAATCAAAATAAAGTGGATTTAAAAATCTAGTTCGAGTTCAAATAGTAACATAGTTCATATGTAACTCGAGACTAATCATGTGTGTGCTGAAGATAAACACAAACGATGGTTTAACTTGACAATAATGATGATTTAGATCTTATTAAAAAAAGAATTCAAATGCTTTGACTTCACAACAATCATTATTGTAGATCTTATTCAAAAGAGAAACAAATTCAAATTTAGTTCATATTGAAGGTAGTATATATTGGAATGCACTAAAACGCTCATTTGAGTAGTAGGTTGCATGCATTATACACGGAAGTAAATATTTTAATTGAACATAACATGAATTCAAAGTTTTGAATGACATTTGTGTGCATTGATTTGGTAAAGACATTAGGCTTGTCCGAAATTTCAACCCGCCTTTGTTAGCCCGAAATATTTAAGATATATCTTTGTCTCTGCAGTGTCGACCACTCCCTCCATCTCAACCCGCGCTTGCTATTCCAAATTACAACGCTGAAAACTCCCACCTCCTGGAAATCCCGACACGTGAAATGCCCGTGGTACCCTGAACCGAAAGAACCGCCAAATCGGTGGGGGTACTTTCTTAACTTACCCCACATTTCGCAAGCGCCCCTAAGCCATGGTTCCCCACGCCATCCCATCCGCCCACCCATTCGACACCGAGGCCACAAAACCCGCGACGACTCCCACACCCTGCTCCATCTCGCCACCCAGCCGGAGGCTCTTCCCCGACGATGTCGCCCACAAGAACACCTCAGTCCCTCATCCACCATACCGATGAGGATCCATCGTCGATCTCGCTATCCCGCCGTTCAGCCACCCCGCCCTCCACCTCCAAGGAGCTGCCCCGACGTTCCCTCGCCTTTCACGCCACCTCCATTCCCACACCGCGTTCTTCACCGCACCACCGAAGAGCATCATCATCACCGCTTCTGATGAAGTTGCGCCTAATCGGGCGCCACCAAAGAGGTTGTACACTAATTCCGTGATTTTCTTCTTGATTCGATCTCACGGTGCGCCGGCCGTCCCGAAAGCCGACACGGCGCGACTCCATCCACGGCGGCCACCGCCACTTCCTCCACGGCATCGCTTCCCTCGGCGGCGACGCCCACATCAGAGGAGTTGCTGCTGCTTTAGTCTCTCTCGCTCTCGCTCGCTTCTTGCTCGGTCCCCGCCTGTCTCGCTTGCTATTGTCTTGCTCGCACTGCTGTTCTCGCTCTTGCTCTTGCTTCATGATGTCTGCCCGATTTAGCTACACTTCAGCGACGAATCGACTTTTGGGTCACGATTTCAGGGGTGGGGGGGCTCCGGGTGAAGGAAGAACCAGCCGCAGCAGGGAGGGGCTCACGGAGAGGTACCCCACATCTATCTTAGGGTTCAGGTGGGGGCGGTCGCGGCGGGCGTTACGGGTGGTGGCGTGGGGATCACCGGAGAAAAGCTCGCACGGGGGCTAGAGGGATGGCTGGGCGGTGGGAGTGCTGGGCGATGGGCGGCGGCGACCGCCAACCGCGGGCGGCGGGGCTGCTGTTGGCCGTGGTGGCTGGCGGCTCGTGGGGTGAGGTTGAAGATGAACCGCAGCCCTTGATTTCATATCCAACGGCTGCAAAATCGATCGACAGAGATGAAAAAGTCACGACCGACGTAGCCTCACCTTGCTAGTGCTGCTCGCCACAAGAAAATTCAGTTTCAACAAAGAAAATTCAGTTTCGCAGCTAAGTTTAGTTTTCAGCTTAAATTCAGTTTCGCTTAAGTTCAGAGATGAGCGGCTGATGTATTTTACATCTAGCACTTTGTGGTTATGTATTTTACGCCATGTATTGAGATGCAATTAGAATTCCACTCAGGTTAAGTTGTTCGTTGTCTCCTTGTCCTGCTTTCAGCCTCAGGCCGATAACTCACCGAGCTTCCAACGATGAAACCCTCCATCACAGGGAGCAAGACTGGCTCCATCTCCGCACACCTAAGATCTTCTTCCTCCTCCCGACAAAGCAAAGTCAGCCGGAGCATCCTCACCGCCAAACCAATCACGCTGAGATCGACATGGCTTCGCCAAAGAGGTTGTACACTTGTTGCATTTTTTTACTCTACATGTTATATATATATTGTCCATCGAAGCACACGGATTTGTTCCTTTAGTGTCTCCTTGAAAGAAAAAACTTAGGAATTTTAATTTTCACTTGTCCTCCTTTTCAAATTCCTATTCATGAAGCACAAGACTAAGAGATAGTAGCATAATAGCATTATAACCGACATTTTCTTGTGGTTTGACTTAATCTCACCATGCTTCTTTGCATCCTGTGATCTTCCAATTGTTGTGAATCAAACACCCAGATTGGCAGTAAACTCCGTGTTTTTAAATTCTCTGCTTTGCACATGCATTCATATCCTATTCCTGTCTATTTCCTATCCCTGCATTGTTGGAATCCTCCAATTCATAACGAGCCCTTACAGAATTACTTTCTTAGATAGG
>JAHIAM010010777.1:0-12502 GCA_021605205.1 Aegilops longissima | reverse complement strand
ACCGCAACTAGCAACGCTTATAAGAGGGCCGAGAAAGCGGTAACATAGCCAAACAACGGTTTGCTAGGAAAGGATGGTTAGAGGTTTGACATGGCAATATGGGAGGCATGATATAGCAAGTGATAGGCATCATAGCATAGGCATAGCAAAAGAGCGAGCATCTAGCAAGCAAAGATAGAAGTGATTTGGGTATGGTCATCTTGCTCCAAAGTTCTCGAGTTGTCAAAGCTTGATCCTCGTGCTTCAACAGGTTCCCGCTCACGCATCGCCTCCTGCTCTACCCAAAGCAAGAACACAAACAATGGAACCACAATAAATCACGGGCAATGCACAAGCAACATGATGCAATACATGGCATGATATGCAGATGGATATGCAATGCGATGCGTTCGGGAAAATGATGAACCAGGCATCAACTTGGCAAACCAAGTATGCCGCTGAAAGGTGAGATGATTTCGTGAAATCGATATAAAGATCACCGAATCGATGCACGGTTTGCAAAAGACAAGCAAAACAAGAATGGCCAAATCGCCATTAACAAAGATGATGCCACATAGCAAGCAACAAGAAATTAAGCTACCGCACCCAAACGTACAAAAAGCATATGGCAGTGATCTACTCAAGATGCTTGACAAAAGATGAACACTGAGCTACGGCTAAATCACACCATAACAGGTCCAAACAAGCATGGCAAAAGTGCAAAATATATCATCACAGACTTAGTGAAAATATCGAACATGGCAATCAAGATCAGAAGCAATGTTCGAGCAAGCAAACAACATGCTACAGGAACTTATAATAGCAAAACAAGGCATGGCATGAATCTACTCAAAGCATAGAACAAAAGTCCCTTACTGACCATGAGCCAAAAGGATCATAAAATATAATAACACCCATGTCAATATAGCAAGTTTGCTAATGATTCAGCAAAGTGGCATGACAAAAACAGATAAGTAGGCATGTTTAAGAGCTCATGCACTACTACAGAGCATTTCATGATAAACTAAGCATACATACATCAAGAAGACATCCCATAGAAGCTATACATGGCAAGAACAACATCATAGCATACACGGATCAACTACAACAACCTTGGCAAAATTGAATAACATGTAAACAATCTGCCAGAAACATTTTATAGCAAAAGTAGAGCTCGATTGACTCAAGCTATGGCACTCCATAATTGCAAAAAAGGGCATTGGATGGATAGAGAATAACCATATGTTCAAAACATCCTTACTGAAGTATCTCAAAATATGCATGGATCTCTCGTAGCATCAAGTTAAATGGCATAAAAATATCAAGAAACAGGGGTGAAATCAGAACATCATGAAGCCTAGTTTGCATGCTTGTGCTAGTCACCACAGAGATCACAAAAATACATGGCATACACCCTCGAAAGATGGCATGCATATTACAAAACACATGTAGGACTCAAGTTCATAGGATGCACACATCAATCATGGCAAAATGACAAAAGTGCATGTTCGATAAGAATCAAACTAACATCACATAGCCCTTCTAACAGCATTTCGGGCATCAAGATGAGCTCAAATGAAAATGATGCAATGAGATGAAATGATCTACTCTTCGAGGCTAACAATACGGTATGCTATACGCCCAAACGGAGCCACGGTGCAAAGTTATGGCATGATGAAAATGCAACAAATTACCAGGTAAAATGACTTGAGGAATCGGGGAGAAGTCAACCGAGATGATTTGGATCTGAGATCCGGGCGACGGGTCGAGGTGGAGGCTGGGCGGCGCTTGTCGGAGCGGCGCCGAGGAGGAGGGCTGGGCGGCGACCGCGACGGGTCGGGGAGGCGGCAGGTGGCGCGGCGAGGCGCTGGGGCCGAGGTGGCGGGCGGCAACCGGCGACGCGGTTGGCTGCGGGCGCGTGGCGGGACGCTGGGCGGCGTGAGCGGGCGGAGCGGGCTAAGGTTAGGTAGGAATGATCCGGATTTCGGGAGGGGTGTTTTATAGGTAGAAGGAGCTAGGAAGCTCCAAATGGAGGTAGTTTTACCACACGATCGTGATCGAACGGAGAGACATGGAAGTGACTTAGATGGGTTATTGGGCTGTTTTGAAAGGGTGTTGGGCTGCAACTTAAAAGAGGCCTTTTGAGAGTGCGTTAACTGCTGAGTACCAAACGAGCTCCAAATGACCCAAACTTGACAGTGGTCTACCGTGGTGTACCAAGGCCACTTGACAAACCTCGTCCATTCCGAGAAAGTTTAGTACCACGGAAAAATGTAAAAGGGGACGCCGGGGACATAGGAGTGCCGGATTGCAAAACGGACAACGGGGAAAATGCTCGGAATCATGAGAGAACACGTATGCAAATGAGATGCACATGATGACATGATATGAGATGCATGACATGAACAAAATGCAAAACAAAAGACAAAACCCAACCACGGAGGGAATATCATATCACAATGCCGAAAATGGCAAGAGTTGGAGTTACAAATATGGAAAGTTACATCCGGGGTGTTACAACACTCCACCACTACAAGAGGATCTCGCCCCAGATCTAGGACTGAAAGAACTCCTGATATTCGAACGGAGGTGATCCTCGCGCCCTGTGTGGCTTCTCGGAATGGTGTGACCACTTCACTTTCAGGAATTTGATTGACTTGTTGCTAGTCTTGCGCCGCTTTCTTCAAGAATAGCAACGGGTGCTCATGATAAGAGAGATCTTCTGGAGGTCAATTTCTTCAAGTTGATAGTGCGCCAGAGTCTTGAAGCACTTCATGGTTGTGACACGTGAAACACATCGCACGCTCGGGTTGAGGAAGCTCGTTGATAGGCTAGATCGCTTCTTTGCCAATGATCTTGAAAGGACCCACGATCTAGGGGCAAGCTTCCTTTGATACCGGGACGAGTGCCTTTCATTGAGAGACGCGAGGTAGACATGGTCTCCGATTTCAAAAGCCACATCACGGTGCTTGTCATCATAATAGTTTTCCGCGCGATTATGCTGCTTTGAGATTCTCACGAATGACTTTGCACATTTCTTCGCTTCGTGGATCAAGTCGCTACAAGAAGTTGGCGCTCACCGTCTCGACCAATTGAGAGGAGTACGACACTTTCGCCATAGAGAATTTAATGGGGCTTCGCTCAACTCGCTGGAAGCTGTTGTTGTAGGAGAACTGCATGGAAGACAATCTTCCCATTTCATATCAAGGAAATGACACAAGCCCCCGAGCATGTCTTCATGATTTGATTGACTCGCCGACTTGGCCACTTGTTTGAGGATGGAAAGCAAAGAAAAACGAATGTTGTGCCCATGGCCTTCTCAAAAGAATCCCAAAACTTGAGGTGAAGATGCCCACGGTCCAAGAGATCAATTGTGGAATGTCAAGGAGACAACCTCGAGGTATAACTCCGCCAACCGAGTTGCTGATGGATTCTTTGATAGGAAGAAAATGAGCCACTTTAGTAAGCTTGTCAATGTAAACGAAGATAGCATCATTTCCACGCTTGGACTTAGGAAACCAGTCACGGTCCATTTCGATATGATCAAACTTCCATTCGAATAGCAAGAGGTTGGAGGAGACCAGCTGGTCGCTGGTGTTCGCTTTCACCTTCTCAGTATTATCACACTCATTCACTTAATTGAGCAATTTCGCTTCATTCGAGTCCACCAATATGACCGCTGAGGTCATGGTACATCTTCGTACTTCCAGATGAATGGATAGAAGGAATTAAAAGCCTCGCTCATAATGACTTTACGAGATCAATTTTTAGGAAACCACAATCCGCCCTCAAAGAAAAGAGTATCTTTGTCATCAATGGAAGCACTTGTACTTGAAATGCCTCTTGCCGATACCATCATTTCACCTTTTTCACCATGGTATCCAGTGGAGTTGAGCCTCACTTAATTTGGTCTTCCAAAGTAGGAGAGACTGGTGAGGTTGGCAAGAAAGCCTTGAGGAACAACTTGAAGATTCAGTACCATGGAAAGCTTCACGTAGATCCCATGGAAGGGCTTGAGGATTAAATCACTAAATAAGCCTTCCCGCCAAAGCATCTGTAATCACATTGGCCTGTCTTCGAGTATATTCAATACTTGGGTTGTACTTCTTAAATCATTTCCACCTAATGAGTATGCTCGAGGTTGAGGTTGGGCTGAGTGAAGATATACTTGAGGCTCTTGTGATCTATGAATATGTCCACTTTCCTTCCCAACAAGAGATGTTCTACATGTTATTAATGCATGGACAACTACCGCCAACTCAAGATCGTGGAGGGGTAGTTCTTTTTTCGTCAGTCAATCAACAAGAGGTATAGGCCACAACTCTCTTCTCTTGCATTAACACAACACCGTGACCTTGAAGAGAAGCATCACAGAATAACTTCAATGGCTTGATTTCACCAGATAGAGTCAAGATGTGAGCTGTGACAAGTTTATCTTTGAGAGTATTGAAAGCAACGCCACACTCAGAGACTGTATATACTTCACATGCTTCTGGAGGAGGTTGGAAAGAGGCTTTGCATAACTTAGAGAAGTTCTCAACGAATCTTTCGCAATAGCTTGTAAGACCAAGAAAATCTGGAAGGGTCGCTTGACATTCCTCGAGGAGGTTCACAATTCACAATCGCAGTACACTTTCCCTGGATTAATAAATGATGCCCTTGGCGGGGAGATGATGTGACCAAGATAAATCACTTCATCAAGCCAAAATTCACATTTGGAAAACTTTCGCGATAGAATTGATACTCTCTCAGAGCTTGTTTAGCACCAATCGCAAATGTTTGGCATGATCCTTATTATTCTTGGAGAAGACCAAAATATCATCTAGATAGACCAAGATTAATTCATTGGTGAAGGGGTTAAAGATGAAGTTCATCATCCGAGAGAATGTTGGAGGAGTACTGATAGGCCGAAAGACATGACAAGATATTCATAAGAACCAAAGCTTGTTCCAATGTCGCCTTGGGAATATCTTTGTTCAATAACGCTAATTTGATGATAACCCATACGTAAGGTCAAGCTTGGAGAACACTTTAGCACCTTTGAGTTGCTTCGAAAAGCTCATTGATGTTGGGAAGTGGATACTTGTTCTTGATTGTCTTCTTATTCAATGGACGGCAATCGACAAGAAGTCGGTCTCGCGGCCATCCTTCTTCTAGACAAAAGAACACTACAACCTCAAGGAGATGAACTCGTCCTCGATCAAACCCAAGACGCCTTGTTCATCGAGCTGCTTCTTCAATTCCTTCAGCTCATTAGGTCCAAGCTTGTATGGACGCCAGTAAACGGGTTCAAAGTGCCAGTGCTCAAGATCGACAATTAATCTAACTGGGCTGTGAGGAGGCATATCCCTAAGCTCTTCCGAAAGACATCTTGGTACATCACAAACGACTCGAATCTGAGAGATAGCATCCATCATTCGCTCCTTTCATTGAGAGAAAACAACCGAATGGTTTCATCACGAGCGACTATAGATGATCACATCGCCGTTAAGAGTGATTCAATTGAATTTCCCCCGCAGCACAATCAAGTCGAAGCTTTGTGCTGAGAAAGCCACCCATCCCTAGAATAAGATCAATATCCGAGTCATCAAGGACAATTGGTTTAGCTAGAAATCTATAGTCGCTCATCTTGATAGGAAACATCTGAGCAACTAAACTAGAAGTCATTTGTTTACTCCGGAGAAACAATTGTACATACTTTGGACAAAATTCTGCGGTCAATATTGTGCTTCATGCAAAAAGGATATGACATGAAAGAATGCGATGCACCAAGATCAAATAAGACTTTGCGGTGAATATCATTAACTGGAAGATTACCCATTATCACATCAAGAGATTCTCCGCTTGAGCTGCATTCATCATATTCACCTTTGCAGACTTGGGATTATGCTTGACCACCGCATTGCCGGAAGATCTCACAGGAGGAGGAGGCGGAAGGCGCTTTTGGTTGAAGCACTTGTTCGTGATAGTGACCTTTCTCACGACATTTGTTGCAAGTCACCTCTAGAGCGGACGATGATAAGGAGCATTTGACCTTGGAGCTTGAGAATTAGACTTGTTCTGATAGCTGGGTTGCGGGTGGAAGATCCACGACCACCCGAGTTCTTCCGGCTGATAAGGCCGATTTAACAGAGGAGGAGGAAGGTAGAACTTGGCTGCTTAGCTGCCACTTGAGAGGAAGAAGAAGACTGAACTGCATCCCGATTCTCTTCTTAGAAGCCTCACATTTGAGCTGCTGGGCGCTTGTTTCAGTGCCAAGTTGTTAGAATTCATCATACTTTTCTGGCTCAAAAAGCACGAGAGCTAACCGCATCTTTCCTGACACCACCTTCAATTGATAGATCATACCTTTTCCTCACGGACGCCCTTGCTTGGCAAAGCGAAGCGAAGCTCTCGAACCGGATATTGTATTGGTACACGTATATGTTGCCTTGCTTGAGATTATGGAACTCCTCACGCTTGCTCTCAACAACACTTTTCGAATGTGGTGAGCTTTGAAGTCTCGATTTTAACTCATCCTGTAATGACAACGACCTCCTCCGAATCTTTGTATTGTTGGTACCACTCAAAGCAGCTTGGTCCTTGAGTTGAAACGAAGCAAACTTGACAAAGTCCTCAGTGTCCTATATTGCTACATTCAAAATGTTTTGCAGATGTCCACAAGCCAATCATCTGCGCCTCGCTCGGCTTCGACATGTAGAAGTCAAAGACTTTGGCTGATTAGCGAGGAACCCATTGAGGGGGTGAAAAGCGTGGCTGGTTGTTGCCTTGGCCTTGATTTCCTGGATTGCCTCGCCCTTGGGCACGCTTCTGCAAGAGTTGCAAAATCATCTAGCATTGGCATTGGTGGCTGCTATGATAGCTTGCCATGGCACTCCCGAGTATGAGGTGGAGGTGGAGGTTCGACCGACTCCCATCATCAAGTGCTCCTGATTCAGTGATTGCCATGGAGCCATCCTGCGAGGGGGTGACATCCATTAGCAATTGATAGATAGATAGATAGTTGAATCAATGGATAGAAATTGCAACATATAGTCTTCACAATAAATATCTCGAACAAGGATGAACGTAATGAATTCCAAAGCTAACATCACATCGCCCATTAAGGTGAGAAGCTACTTGATTAAGGGAATGATGAAAAAATAACAAGGTAATGACCGAACAAATAAGTGGTAAGGATTAACTAATCACAAACCAAATATCTCAAGGAAGAAATGCTAGGAGCTACTTGAACTCCAATTTGAAACTCCCAAACTTTTCTCGGTTATGTAATCTGGTATTGGGGACAGGGACACAAAATATATCACCCAAACTAATAATACCTAGATCCAAATTGCATCCATCCGCCAACACATAACCAAGAAACCTCGAAATCATGGTACCTCAACCTTCAAAAGCATGCATATATGAGTCATGGCAATACTCCCGAGCTCGCCCCAAAGATCGGGTTATCGGGTTATCTCACCAACAACTGCATAAAGAGATTTTCGATGTCGCAAAGCTCGGTATTCCAGAATCAGAACGATAAAATTGTGACGACAACACTGGAGCTCAACTCCCCGACACCGCCACAACCCCTAAATGTCGAGGCACCAAGAACAATGTCTCTCGTCACACAAAACCATCGGAACGATTCTAAGATACCCACAGATCCTAAAGTTTTTTTTAGTGAAATTTGAGGAGAGGAGAGTCAAAACTCTACGCCGAGACCTCACCAGAGCGCATTTAAGGGATCAGGAGTAAAAAGAATTTTACCTCGATATATATAATCCTAAGACTCAAAACATTTTTGTTCTAGACTCAACAACGCCAATACAGTCAATCGCAGGGGGTTCTAAAAGTCGGGATGGCTCGACACTAACTTGTAACGTCGAGGGCAAGCTTATATTCTCCCATGGTCGAAGCACGACTTAGAGGCATAACCGCATTGAAAGCAATGTCGCAAGTGAGGTAATCTTCACACAACCCATGTAATACATAAGGGAAAGAGATACATAGTTGGCTTTACAAATACACTTCACACAATACATAAATAAACATCCATCATCCAGACATACTCAAGGTCCGATTACGGAACTAAAAATAAAAGAAGAAGATACCCTAAATGCTAAACAGATCCCCGATCGTTCCAATCTGGGCTCCACTAACGATCATCGTGAAAAGACACATAGTAATTAATTACGCCCTCGCCGAACTCCCACTTGCTCTGCTATGCGCTATCCAGACTGCATCGCCGGCAATGCAAATCGTTTTGGTAGAATCTGTGAGTCACGGGACTTCAAAGAATCTCACACCCGCGAGATCAAGACTATTTAAGCTTATAGGAAGGACAGAGTTGTGAGGTGGAGCTGCAGCAAGCGACCAGCATATATGGTGGCTACATTCGCAAAAGAGAGCGAGAAGAGAAGCAAGGCACTGCCGTGAAGCTAGTAGCGATCAAGAAGTGATCCTGAACTACTTACGCCAAACATAACTCCAACATGTTCACTTCCTGGACTCACGAGAAGAGACCATCATGGTTACACACGCGGTTGATGTGTATTAATTAAGGTCAACTTCGGTTTTCTACAACCGGACATTAACAAATTCCCATCTGCCTCATAACATGAGCACGGCTTTCAAAGATATACCCCGCAGGGTGTCCTAACTTAGCCCATTATAAGCTCACGGTCAACGAAGGATATTCCTTCTACTGAAGACCCGATCAGCCTCGAATCCTGGACTACAAGACATTTCGACAAAGAATAAAACAAGACCAAGAAAACCTTGACAGCCGACAAATCCCGATAGGAGCTGCATATATCTCTCGTTCTCGTGGCACATCCGGATGAGACATCCTCTGAGTAAAACCAAGCCTCAAGTTTTCCCAAGGTGGTTCTGTTCGCTTTCGTTTGGGCCAGCACTGAGGAGCACTGTCCCGGGGTTAAATAAAGATGACCCTCGGCTCACGAAAACCCGGGGAAAAGGCTTAGGTGGCAAATAAAGTAAAACCAAAGTTGGGCCTTGCTGAGGAGTCTTATTCAAAGCAAACTGTCAAGGGGGTCCTATAATCACCCAACCGTAAGGAACGTAAAATCAAGGAACATAACACTGGTATGACGGAAACTAGGGCGGCAAGAGTGGAACAAAACACGGTGCATAAGGCGAAGTCTTCCACCCTTTACCAAGTATATAGATGCATTAATTAAACAATAGATATTGTGATATCCCCAATAAGTAAACATGTTCAACAAGGAACAACATCTCCATGTTCCAACAAGGAACAAACTTCATCTTCACCGCAACTAGCAACGCTTATAAGAGGGGCCGAGTAAAAAGCGGTAACATAGCCAATCAACGTTTGCTAGGGAAAGGATGGTTAGAGGTTTGACATGGCAATATGGGAGGCATGATATAGCAAGTGATAGGCATCGTAGCATAGGTATAGCAAAAGAGCGAGCATCTAGCAAGCAAAGATAGAAGTGATTTCGAGGTATGGTCATCTTGCTCAGAAAGTTCTCGTTGTTTCAAAGCTTGATCCTCGTAGTTGCGTTCTTAACAGTTTCTCGCTCACGTATTTTCTCCCGCTCTACCCAAAGCAAGAACACAAACAATGGAACCACAATAAATCACGTGCAATGCATAGCAACATGATGCAATACATGGCATGATATGCGAGATGTGATATGCAATGAGTATCGTGTCTCGAAGGAAAATGATGAACTAGGCATCAACTTGGCAAACCAAGTATGCCGCTCGAAAGGTGAGATGATTTCGTTGAAATCGATATAAAGATCACCGAATCGGATGCCGCAGTTTGCAAATGACAAGCAAAACAAGAATGGCTTAAATCTGCCATTAACACAGATGATGCCACATAGTAAGCAACAAGAAATTAATACGCACCCAAACGTGCGATCGAAAAAGCATATGGCAAAGTTATCTACTCAAGATGCTTGACAAAAGATGAACAAAAGAGCTATGGCTAAATCACAACATAACAGGTCCAAACAAGCATGGCAAAAGTGCAAAATATATCAGCTTCGACTTAGTGAAAATAATCAACATGGCGAATCAGCATCGTGAAGCAATGTTCGAGCAAGCAAACAACATGCTACAGGAACTTATAATAGCAAAAAAGGCAGTAATAAATCTACTCAAAGCATAGAACAAAAGTCCCTTACTGACCATGAGCCAAAAAGGATCATAAAATATAATAACAAACCATGTCAATATAGCAAGTTTCATTAATGATTCAGAATGAGGCATGACAAAAATGAGATAACAAGTAGGCATGTTTAAGAGCTCATGCACTCACTACAAAGCATTTCATGATAAACTAATCATACATCCATCAATAAGACATCCCATAGAAGCTAACACATGGCAAGAACAACATCATAGCATACACGGATCAACTACAACAACCTTGGCAAAATTGAATAACATGTAAACAATCTGTCAGAAACATTTTATAGCAAAAGTAGAGCTCGATTGACTCAAGCTATGGCACTCCATAATTGCAAACAAGGGCATGGATGGATAGAGAACAAACCATATGTTCAAAACATCCTTACTGAAGTATCTCAAAATATGCATGGATCTCTAGCATCAAGTTAACATGGCATAAAAATATCATTAAAACAGAAATGAAATCAAAGAACATCATGAAGCCTAGTTTGCATGCTTGTGCTAGTCACCATAGAGATCACAAAAATACATGGCATACACCCCTATAAAGATGGCATGTCATATTACAAAACACATGTAGGACTCAAGTTCATAGGATGCACACATCAATCATGGCAAAATGACAAAAGTGCATGTTCGATAAGAATCAAACTAACATCACATAGCCCTCTTCTAACAGCATTTGGGCATCAAGATGAGCTAAAATAAGAATGATGCAATGAGATGCAAATGATTCACTTTTCGAGAACATTGGGTATACTACACCCAAACGGAGCCATGGGTGCAAAGTTATGGCATGATGAAAATGCAACAAATTATGCAGCGAGAAAATGACTTAGAGGAATCGGGGAGAAGTCGAGCGCTCGATCGAGGCTTAAGGCAGCGGCTTGAGCGGGCGGCCAGAGCAGCGAGCAGAGGCATGGGTGAGGCGCGCGGGCTGTCTGGGGGCCTTGAGAGGAGGGCGGAGGCGGGCCAGGCGGAAAACAGGCGGCAGCAGCGATCGCGAGCAACAAGTGCTGCCTTGACGATCGCCTTGGCCAGTGGTAAGCGGGCTGGAAGCATGGGCGGAGGAGACTTCCCCGTTGGCTCGGTCGCGGGCGGCGGGCGGGCTAATCGTGGCAACGTATGTGATTAGCACGGTTTCAAGGACAAGATGTCTATTCAGGTCGGATGCATCAATGCCTGGCCTTGGAGGAGGGAAGAAGTAGGAGTTGGGTAGTGGAATTGATCCGGGATTTGGGGAGGGGTGTTTTATAGGTAGAAGGAGCTAGGAAGCTCCAAATGGGTGGAAGTTTTCTACCAATAATGATCGTGGATCAAGCACGATGGACATGGAAGTGACTTAGATGGGTTATTGGGCTGTTTTGAAAGGGTGTTGGCTGCAATGCAAAGAGGCGCTTGCGAAAAGTAACGGTTAACCGTTGGAGTACTCAAATCTAGCTCCAAATGACCCGAAACTTGACAGGTGGTCTACATGGGGTGTACCAAGGCCACTTGACAAACCTCGGTCCATTCCGAGAAAGTTTAGTAACCGCTCACGAAGAAATGTAAAAGGACGCCTTGAGGGACATAGTCTTGCCGGATTGCAAAAGCAGGACAGCGGGGGAAAATGCTCGGGAATCATGAGGCTTAACACGTTATGCAAATGAGATGCACATGATGACATGATATGAGATGCATGACATGAACAAAATGCAAAACAAAAGACAAAACTCAACCATGGAGGGAATATCATATCACAAATGCGAAAATGGCAAGAGTTGGAGTTACAAATATGGAGAAGTTACATCCGAGGTGTTACAAAAGCAGGCAGCCGGTCGTGTTCTCGCTTCCCCTGCCGCCTGTGGCCCGGTTGTGATGTCATGGGAGGCCTCACCGCCCCTTACTACTCCCACGCACACAGGACATCCTCTACACACCCACACCCCTGTTGATACTGCGGCGGCCGGCCTCCCTGCACTTTGCCCGAGCAGTGAACCCTCATACTCCTCTGGCGTGGGCATCCACCGCGCCGTCCCGGTACCGTGGAGGCTGACAGGCTGGAGTCCATGGCCGCTGACAAGAAGTGCCTCCTTATTACAGCGCAAAATAATTATTCCTCCACCTAACAACGGGACCCACCAGACGGGCCACCGATTTCGCAAAAAACGCTTTCGCTCCGCCGGGACCCACCATACATCTTCGCACGCAAGGAAGCGCGCCCGAAAAACGATTCGCCGACCACCGGACCCACCAGCTACATCTTCGCACGCAAGGAAGTGCGTCGGGCAAAAACCCAAAACGATTCGCCTTGATCGGCCGGGACCACCAGCTACATCTTCGCACGCAAGGAAGTGCCCGGCCGGACCCACCT
>JAHIAM010010775.1:0-24001 GCA_021605205.1 Aegilops longissima | reverse complement strand
ATTGTATTGATCCAAGGTTTTGTCTCCAAAGGACTAACAAATGTGAAGCCCAAGATATCCATGGATGAACATTCGAGTTGAAAAAGTTTGATAGTGTATCAAAGATATGGTTTTAATGATTTTTAGGCTCGAACAAGAAAGTAAGGGGAGACCAAAGTTTGTGTAAGTGAATGACTATTATTGCGAAATAATGTAAATTTTCCAGCTGGGTGTTTGAAAGGATTTTCAAAGAAAGACCTCTAAGCTTTAATTGACACAAGACTATGGTAGCAAGACCTTGATAAAGTTTTTAATGAATACAACCTTGACAAATGAGAAGTTTTCAAAGAAACCCAAAGAAAGGTTCTTCTTAAAAAGGGGAATTGGTAAGACTCAAAAAACCCCCCAAAGGGAAGGATAGAAAAGAATGAAAGTATTTACTCCCTATTTAAAAGTAGTCATTCAGGTAAACGTTCAAATTCCACAAATTGGAAGGAGTAATAGAGATCAGGATAGATCTGGCGTAAAATTATCCTTAGAAATAAGGATATTTTCGATTATGGAAGTGAAAAATTCTAGAAAGGTTAGCCGATCAAGTTTTAACCTAATCTAGATGATAGTTCAATTGGATTATTGAAAGTGGAGCAATTAGCTAGAAAGCCCCGAGATTTACATAAAAATTTAAATTTACCTTTCAAGGTGTTCTACAAAATTTCTCAAAGCAAAACTGTCACATTAGTACTTTTTTCCAAGGTGTAACTAATTCTAATTATAAAGGGTTTGGTAATGGATGGAACAGGTTTAACCCTAAGAGTAATATTGAGTTAAATCACATGGCGAGTGAATAGATTATTGATTAGTGCAAGTGGGGAATCAAGGAAATATGCCCAGAAATAATAAGTTATTTATTTCCTATATCATGATAAATGTTTATTATTCATGCTAGAATTGTATTAACCGGAAACATAATAATGTGTGAATACATAAACCCGAGTGTCACTAGTATGCCTTCTATTGACTACTCGTTAATCAAAGATGGTTATGCCTCCATGAACAAGGAGTTGTTATTTGATTAACGGATCACATCATTGGTTGAATGATCTGATTGAATGACCCATTCCATTAGCATAGCACCGATCGATAGTTTGTTGCTAGTGCTTTTTTCATGACTTATACATGTTCCTATGACTATGAGATTATGCAACCCCGCTTTCGAGGAAACTTTTGGTGCTACCAAACGCCAACAACGGGGAATAAAGGTACATTGGTGTTCCGGTACATTTGGGTTGGATATTTCGAGATTAGGATTTGTCATCCATTGTGGAGAGGTTCCCCTTGAATGCACATCACATAAGCCTTGAAGCATTGCAACTAAATGTGAGGGAGATGATTAGAACGAGAAAAGAGACCCAAGAAAGATTGAACTAGGTATTGGATACCGACGATCGAATCTGCGAACATACCGATGACAAAGGGAACAACGATGTTGTTATGCGGTCCGACCGAAAAGATCTTCGAGAATATGTAGGAACCAAAGGGCATCCAGGCCCGCTATTGGTTATTGACCGAGAGGTGTCTCGGCATGTCACATAGTTCTCGAACCCGGGGTCCGACGCTAACGCTTCGGGAAAGGCTATTATGAGTTTTATGATGTTGATGTACCGGTTGTTCGAGTCCCGGATGAGATCACGGAATGACGAGGAGTCTCAAATGGTCGAGACATAAAGATTGATATATTGAAGCCTATGTTTGATTCCAATCACCCCGTGAAATTGGGAATTTTAGAACCGGGGTTAGGAACCCCCGGGAGTCAATGGGCCTTGATGGGCCTTAAGGGAAAGAGAAAAGGGGCCCTATGTTGGCGCAGCCTTCCCCTTCCCTAGTCCTATTAGGATTAGGAGAAGGGGTGGCCCCTCCCTCCCCTGGTCAAACCCTAGTTGGACTAGGATTGGGGGAACCACCCCGGGAGTAGGACTCCCCGCAGCCATAGGTGGCCGGGCCCCTCCCTCCCTCCTTATATACAAAGGAGGGCACCCCATGACACACAAGTTGATCATTGAGATCGCTCTAGCGGCGGTGCCCTTCCACCAAACTACACCTCAATATACCGACGGAGCTTAGCGGCCCTCGGCCGGGAACATCATCATCGCACCACCCGTGGGAAAACTCTCCTCAACACTTGCTGGATCGGAGTTCGAGGGACGCCATCGAGGAACGGTGCAGAACTGGAGGTGGACGCTCGGTACTTGGATCGTTGGATCGGGAAGAAGGACTACATCAACCGCTTGTTATAACGCTCCTTTGGTCACGAGGGACGGGACAATACTCTCATCTCGCTATGCATCACCATGGTCTTGCGGATCGAGGGAAAATTTTTGAAATTTACGCCCCAACAAGGGCATCCGAGCCTGGTTTTATGCGTTGATGTCATGTGCACGGTAGAACACAAGTGAGTTGTTAAAGTCATACTACCTACCAGCATGTCATACTTTGGTTCGCGGTATTGGGATGAAGCGCCCGGACCGACATTACGCAGACGCTTACCGAGACTGGTTTACCGCGGAGCACTCCGCTTAAAGGTGACGGGTTCTGCTCTCTCACTTTAGTTGAACTGAAAGTTACGCCGTCCTTGAGAAGGTTAAACGGAGTCTATTTGACAAGTATCGCTGTGGTTTTGATGGAGGTAAGAACGGTTTTGCCAGCCCGTAGCAGCCACGTAAAATTTGCAACAACAAAGTAGAAAGCTTTATTGATCAAGGTGGGGTCTTGACGCTTTGTCTCGGTCGTGAACACAAACGGCACGCCAAGTTGCAGCTATGGCTAACTTTAATCTAAACAAAACCCAAGGTTTAGACAAGGCCCAATGTATATATGAGGAAGAGGGGGGGAATTTCGGGTCTTTGGTGGAGGGTCCAAATCAACCCTAAATCTTGTTTCCCCACACACACGCTTAAAACAGCCTATACTTAAGTATTTCGAAATTACATGGCCTGGTCTAATAATAAGGTGAGAAAGACTAGAATAGCCTCGACGACATTTATGAAGTAGCATCTGTATATTTCGTCCAAGGCTTCATGCATCCATTATGGTGGTTTAAAGTCCTGAAATCATCACTTGTAAGTCCGTTTGTTCTCATGCATGGCATTATCTCCATGCTTGTTCTTGCTCCAATGTCCATCCTTCTCCAAGTTAGGGCCTTCATTTGTAAGCAAAACAAATGTATCCAATTTAGGCAGCATCATTCTCATGAACATTAGAATCATTACCAAGAAACGGAAGCACCTGATAAAATTACAGGCGTAAGCTCTAGTAATTGGTCCCATATGTGAAAAGAGGGGTCATGGGGTAATAATGGTATTGATGTCCTCATCATTGCTATGTTCACTTTGCATGATATGCTCATTCCTATACCTTGACATGCATTTAGACCCATGCTTGCATTACATGATGATTGATTCTGATTTGTATGTGTATTTGCAAGCTTTGGAGATTGCTTGTTATTGCCATGTTTCTTTTGTGCACCATTCCTATGATGATACTTTCATCTTGCTTTGTGCTCGTGCCATGTATATGTCATGTGCATTTTCTTTGCCTATTATTTGCTCACATGACATGATTGCCATGATTTACTCTAGTGTGTTGCATCTTCGCTCCACTAGTTTGCACGATTTGATTACTATGTTTGCTTGTCTTGTTGCATCACCTATGATTCATACTTACTCATTTCATGCGTTGATGACAACCATCTACATGCTTTGCACATCATTGTTATTGCTTCTTGTCACATATCTCCATGTTGCCTCCCTCATGCTAGATTTTCCATGTATTGAGTGCAACCATGCTATTCTGCCTTGCTCATGAGTTTGCCTCCAGCATTCTCACATATGTTTGGAGATTTTGACAATTTTGTGAAGCATGCTTGTCTTACTTCTTTGCACCATATACCTAGTGCCACTTAATTTAGCCATTGTTGCATCATATTATTCATGCACTTGTGCTTCTAATGGTTTTGTGTAAAAGATGAGAACCATCATGATGGATGATGTGTTTATCTACCACATGATACGCTCTTTTGTTTCTGCTTGTGTGTAGGATACTTGATGAGGACATCAATACCATTGTATACACCCAGCCTCCGCCGCATACATACGGACTAATTACTAGAGTCAGACGCCAATTGAATTATCAGCATTGCTTCTTGGTAACGATTCCACCACCATGGACAAGAAAGATGAACCTTGGAGCAAGTTCAAGCATGGAGATGTTGGCATGCAGGAGAACAAGAACGGAGTTACAAGTGATGATTCCAGACTTTGAAGCCACCCTAATGAGTGTGATGAGGCCTGGACGAAATATACAAGATGCCACTTCATATTCATTCCATAGGCTATTCTAGGTGCATGTTATTTTATTATTGGGCCAGCCCATGTAATTTCGAAATACACAAGTATAGGCTATTTTTAGAGTCCAGTGGGAACAAGAGATAGGGTTGATTTCGACCCTCCACCAAGGGCCACAAATTCTCTTCCTCCATATATACAAACCTTAGGGCACCGCTAGACCTTGGGTTTTGTTTAGATTAAAAGTTCGCCATAGCTGCAACTTCAGATTTCATTTGTGTTCAACGACTGCACAAAAGGCCAAGTAACCCCACCTTGATCAATAAAGTCATCTTATATTCGCAATATCTAGATTGCAATCTCAGCTTGCTTGTTCTTCGCTTGCTCGCAGGAAACAGCCCCGTGGTCGTTGATCGTGTTCACGTGGTCAATAACCCTGGTTAGCTGTTGCATAAGGCGACGCCTCGACGTCAGAGTCGGATCGTCTGTCGACTCACAGAAATGATAGCCACCATCTCATCGAAACATCGAGACACCTTTGCCTCTATCAAGTGGTATCAGATTTTCAGGTTGCTTTGAGATTTTACGCTTTTCGTAGTTTAGATCGAGTCTGTTTTCATACCTATTGTCCACGTAAAAAGCCAAAAAAAATTAGGTTAGTTCATCATATCCGAACCAATCGAGCCTTTGCATAATCTTTTTAGTTTTGCTTTGTTGAATTTATGTTGCATCATCGTGTCAAGTTGCTGGTCTTAGAGTCTAGTCTTTAGAGTTTCGAAGTTGGTCATAAGTTGTCACGCCACCGCACCATCATCATCGCTTTGCCATCTACCACCCATCTTATCCGCCACCGCTCAATCCGTATCCATATACCACCACCAATCCATCCATATACCACCACCAATCCGTATCCAAATACCACCACCAATCCGATCCATATACCACCACCGCTACCATATACCACCACCGCGCCATATACCACCACCATATATCCACCACCAATCCGAAGTTCCTTGTATATTAGGTTTGTTTTCTAGATCCATCTAGTTTCCGATTTAGGTTTTCCTGCGAGTAGGTTTCGAAACACCTTCCGCCCAAAATTTTCCGAAACGATTTGTCAAAAAATTTTCCGCTATCCTATTTTTAGGTGTTTATATGATTAGTTGTATAGAAAGTGTTTTGACCTGCTTCAGCCGGTCGGCAACAAAACAAAAAAATTTGGTCCAAAAATTTCATGCCCATCCTGTCATTGACTAAGAGTTTTGAGACACTCGCCATTATAGTGATTTTTCGAAAAAAAAGAGCAGCTAAAAAAAAGCAAAAAAAAAAGCCAAAAAAAATTCCAGAGCGTGCTTTTCCTTTGTTTACGCAGCGCCGTGATTTTGTTAGTGTTAGGCTCGCCTCTAGCACGGTTCCAGCCTAGGACCAGACAAGACTGCCAAAGCGCTTATTCAACTTTGCATCTCTAAATTGATTATTGTTAACCCTTTTTTACCATATTATAAGCCTTCCCAGCACACATACATCTACATCGTATGCTTTGACTCTCCCCGTAATTCTATCCAAGCTTTGAGAGTTTTGACTACATCGCTTTTCATCATCGCGGGTAAGAACTGTAAGAATTTGAGATTTGCTTGACGGATTTGTGATCATCACACCACCACCACCACCACCACTTTCGTAGTCCGTCAATCATATTCTTGTGTGTTTTATCGCTAACCATGGCAGGATCACGTCGATTTAGACCGACCGAGAACATGACAAACAAAGCGCATGATAAGTTTCAACAAATGATGAGGGGGTGGACGTGCTAAATAGATTTGAAGAGGCCATGGAGAAGATAGATGGCATTGAGAAGGCGTCAAACAAAGCTCGATAACAAGTTTAATGAATACCACCACAACCACCTCAATGCACCTAACGACCTCTACTACAACAACAAGGACTACTCCACATCACAGCCTCCGCCAGCTTCCTCACCGCCGCTGCCGGGGTCATTGTTGATATCGGCCTCCCTGATGATGGTGGGAGATTACGAGGATGAGGTTGATCAACATCGAACCACGTAACCACCAGTCATGCAAATAATGGTAATGTTCGGCCCTTCAGTACGAGATCATGACCATCTCCTAAACCAAATTGAATATTCCACCATTTGAGGGTAGATATGTTCCGATATATATCTTACTTGGGAGTTAGAACTGAACAACGATTTACATGTTTACAATATCCCGAGGTGCGATCTATAATGTATTTACCGATTTACCACTATCGCTTTGGGGTTATGCATTAGAGACACCTGCATTCACGCTTAATAGGGCACCATCTAAACCGCTGAGATGACACCGATGAACTATGGTTTAGCAAAGAAACCTAAGCTGTCATTTCTTAAAGTTTGAGTTGTGATACTTATGTGAAAAGTTTTCACCGATAAGCTCGAACCAAATCGGAGAAGGCCTTCATAGAATACCCAAAAGAAACTGTTGGGTATACCTTCTATCACAGATCTAAAGGCAAAACATTCGTTGAAATGGATCCTTTCTAGAGAAGAAGTTTCTCTCTAAAGAAGTGAGGAGGAAAGTAGAACTTGATGAGGTAATTGTACTTTCTCCTTATTGGAAAGTAGTTCATCACAGTAAATCAGTTCTGATTCCTACACCAATTAGTGAGGAAGTTAATGATGATGATCATGAAACTTCAGATCAAGTTGCTACCAAACCTCGAGGTCTTCCAGAGTAAGATCCGCACTGCTGTGGTACGGTAATCCTATTCTAAAAGTCATGTTACTAGACCATGATGAACCACGAACCATGAGGAGGAAGCGATGATGATGCACTCGATGGTGATGTCACATGGTGGAGATGATGTAGTCCTCGAACAACGGATGTGGTTGTCATAGTACGCCTAGTAGTTGAATAAACATCTGTATCAACAGTTGAATGTGCACCGCGGCGCTTGTTCTCCTTGTGGGCAACACGCCGTTTTATTTCCTGTTCAGCTTTGCAAGCAAGATTAAACAAATGGTCCATAGGATAACACTCTTTATGAATTAGTATCTCCTGAATATTATGGTTTAATCCTCCCAAAATCTATCCATAAAATCTTCTTCACTTTTTCTAAAATGAGTGCAACAAGGTAGTTTGTAAATCATCATAATATTTTGTTACGTGTCACTACCTTGTTTTAAATGTTCCAGTTTTTAATCATGCCACGAGTATAATAAACATCATTTAATCTATCTCATGACATGTTTTAAATCATCCCAAGTATTAGGTACATAATCAGGGTGTAACCGACAATATTCACTCCACCAAACTAGAGCATAACCAAAGAAAGAACCAACCGCAACCATAACTTTTTACGCTCATCAAAATTATGGAAGCAAATATATTATTTATGTCTAACTCCCATTCAATATATAAAGGAGGTTTAAAACGCCATTAAATGGTGGTATAGAAACATGAACCTGATCATGCATTTGGATGTTTGTGCACCTCTCGGACGGTTGTGGTATTTGATAGGTGGTGGCATGTCTCCGCATCGACAAAGCCCATGAATTGACTCGATCCTGTCATGATTAGTAGAACAAGAAACAAAATCCAAAAATAATATTCCTATAACTACTAGGATGTGGTGGTAAAACGCCACAAGAAAGCAAATATCAATGTCTTACAAGTTCTTACCATGCAAAGAAAGTGATCGCAACCAAGTGCTGTAGTAACTCAATATTGAGTAAAGCGATTGCTGTGGGAGCGTGATACACGGTGTAGAAATATGTGGAGCTGGGTTGGCTATATGGTAGCAAAAGATTAGCAATAATCAATTCAAAGATGCAATGTTGAATAAACGCCAACGACAGCATCTGTTGGTCCTAGGCTAGACCGACTAGAGACGCGAGCCTAGAACACTAATGAGGTCACAGAAAGCACAACTAGCATCAATGAAGGATACTAAGTAGCTCTTGACAGCAAGATATAAGTGAAGATCACAACGGCAGAAGATAATGATGAAAACAATCGCCAAGGTGACATACAACAACTCTCTCCAACTTTCCTCTTGAAAAGTTTGAGCCAATTTTCTGATAAATTCTTTCAAAGAATGCTACTAACTCAAGCTTTCCAATGCAAAAAAATCACTCAATTCCGAAGTTGATATGAGGAGTCAAAGAATTCTAAACTTGTCGAAAAATTGGAACAAGCTGTGTTCACGAACTTCAGAGGGCAAAACACCTATTTAGAAGCCGATTTTGAGGTGTCAAATATTGAACTAGCTTCTGCAACTATTTAGATGCGCCTCGTCTCTAGCTTTAATTTGAGTACTCGGAGTCAAAACGGACTTCGTGATGAGGAAGATATGCCTGTTTTACTGAAAAGTGCACAAAACAGACCAACCGAATTCAGCTACGAGATTGAGTCTAGATAGATCCGAACTTTGTTTTTTTTCTTCTTTTTTTTCTCACACTTATTTTTTCTTTTTCTTTCTCTTTTTTTCTCTGACTTTTTCTTTATTTTTTTTCTCCTCTTTTTTCTCTCTCCTCTTCCAAACAAACTAGATAAGATGCAGATTGGATCAAGTGAAGATGTGAACGATCTCAACTATGGTTATGACAATGAACGGTAGCACGGTGGAAATTGATGGATGGATGGTGATCAACGAAGGGATAACGGCAGCGGCGGCGGACTAATGTGAACAGAACTCAAACTCTAAACTAACTAGACACTAAGACCAGAACTCGACACGACGATGCAAACCGATAATTCAATAATGCAAACAATGAAAAGAAAATTGCAAAGGCTTTGACTGGCTAGGACAAATGATGAATAGATCTAACTTTTTGTGGCTTTTTCGGACAATTGGTAAGAAAATAAATCGAATCTGGGATAATCGGAAAATCTCACCGAGCAACCTGAAAACTGATACCACTTGATAGAGGCGAGGGTGTCCCGATCTTCGATGAGGTGATAACTATCGATTTGGTGGAGACGACTTTGACGATCCGACTACAAACGCACGACGCTGCGCTCTTAGCAATCGCTAAACCAACTCCGAGAGGTTATTGACCACTGAGCAGCACAACTGACCACGAAGGTCTATTCCTGCAAGCAATCAAGAACAAGCAAGAATATGATAAAGCAATCTGAATATTGCGTAATATATATGAAGTATTGATAATGGTGGGGATCCGTAGCGGTCTTGGTCTGGTCGCTGGACACAAACGGCATACGGTTGCAATGGCTAACTTTAACTAAACAAATCCCAAGAAAAAGCTACTAGATGGATCTACTTATATAGGAGCAAGGTGGCGGCCAAGGAGGTGGAGGACGCCTCAAGGCAGCCTAAAACTAACCTTAGGTCGTACAAGGCCAATGGGCCCAAGCGAGGTGACGTAACACCTTTGGACTTGTAGTTTGACTCGGATTCTGCTGCAGCATCAGATTGTTTCGTCTATAACTCAACGCTCCGGACGGATTTTAAGGTGATTCCAATTGTTGGAAATGCACGAAATCTATTTTCCAACAAAAAAGAATCAACCAATTTGGAGTCCGTATGAAAAGTTATAGACGTTTTGAGTCAGGTATGTCTGTGCAGTCCGAATCTGAGTCCGTAACGTGAGAGACTTGACTCTATCTTCTTGGGCCAAAAGTGACGTGAGAACTTTTGAACAGCAGGTAAACATCTTTCCCTTATCTTCATATGTGGATTGTACAAATGTCCCATACACCTGCAATTAGACATGGCACAAAAGTTTGTGAAGTATTTTGTCCGGATAACATAAATATATTATTGAATAGTTTGCACTAGAAATCACCGAGAAATATGCATGTATGCAATATTTTGGTCTCATCCAAGGTAGTCATGTCCTCATCATCCTCCCCTTTTGAAAACAAAGCAGCCCTCATGCTGCTTAATCTGAAATGTGGCTAACAAAAGAGACAAGGTGTACATGTTGTATATGTATACGCCATCCATTTTACTTCCTTGATTTTTGCATATATGACACATGAATAGATGAGTAACTTGCATAGTTCATAAAATCTAAAGCCAACAGCACAAGAACTAGAAGGCTTGAAAATACTGCAACTCAGTTTACATATAAGTGAAGCTTATTTATTTCAAGAGATTGACAATGTTCATCATTAAACCATCCCAACATTGGTGAATAAACCTTATTTGAATCAAATTTACATGCTACAACATGCTTAGATAAGAACATGCAATGAGTCATTCACACAGAATCATCACCAAGATTAGAGGTCGATTAAAATGATTAAACATTGATTCTTTTGCATCAATAGTTAATTCAATGGGTGCTCTCAAAATTGTTGGTATTTCAGTTGTTTGATCACATGGCAAAGTCAAATTATCAATATAATCCTCTAAAATAGGTTGTGTGATCAAAGTAGTGGGTAGCTCAACACATGATGTATTCAAGTTAACTAGGCATGCATCATTCTCATGTAAAAGTGGAAAATTTGTACCTTTGTCATTACCTCTTATAGTCAACTCATGATGCAGCACTCGATGGTGATGTGTCACATGGTGGAGATGATGTAGTCCTCGCAACAACGGATGTGGTTGTCATAGTACGCCTAGTAGTTGAATAAACATCTGTATCAACAGTTGAATGTGCACTGCGCTTGTTCTCCTGTGGGCAACACGCGCTTTATTTCTGTTCAGCTTTGCAAGCAAGACTAAACAAATGGTCCATAGGATAACACTCTTTATGAATTAGTATCTCCTGAATATTATGGTTTAATCCTCCCAAAATCTATCCATAAAATCTTCTTCACTTTCTTCTAAAATGAGTGCAACAAGGTAGTTTGTAAATCATCATAATATTTTGTTACGGTGTCACTACCTTGTTTTAAATGTTCCAGTTTTTAATCATGCCACTTAGTATAATAACATCATTTAATCTATCTCTCTCATGACATGTTTTAAATCATCCCAAGTATTAGGTACATAATCAGGTGTAACCGACAATATTCACTCCACCAAACTAGAGCATAACCAGTGAAAGAACCAAGAACCATAACTTTTTTACGCTCATCAAAATTATGGGAAGCAAATATATTATTTATGTCTAACTCCCATTCAATATATAAAGGAGTTTAAAACGGCCATTAAATGGTGGTATAGAAACATGAACCTGATCATGTGCATTTGGATGTTTGCACCTCTCGTGACGTTGTGGTATTTGATAGGTGGTGGCATGTCTCCGCGATCGACAAAGCCCATGAATTGACTCGATCCTGTCATGATTAGTAGAACAAGAAACAAAATCCAAAAAATATTCCTATAACTACTAGGATGTGGTGGTAAAACGCCACAAAGAAAGCAAATATCAATGTCTTACAAGTTCTTACCATGCAGCAAAGCGTGATCGCAACCAGCGTGCAAGTAACTCAATATTGAGTAAAGCGATTGCCAGGGAGCGACGATACACGTGTAGAAATATGGAGCTGGGTTGGCTATATGGTAGCAAAAGATTAGCAATCAATTCAAAGATGCAATGTTGAATAAACGCCAACGACGGTATCTGTGTTGGTCCTAGGCTAGACCGGACTAGAGACGCGAGCCAACACTAATGAGGTCACGGCGAAAACAACTAGCATCAATGAAGGATACTAAGTAGCTCTTGACAGCAAGATATAAGTGAAGATCACAACGGCAGGAAGATAATGATGAAAACAATCGCCAAGGTGACATACAACAACTCTCTCCAACTTTCCTCTTGAAAAGTTTGAGCCAATTTTCTGATAAATTCTTTCAAAGAATGCTACTAACTCAAGCTTTCCAATGCAAAAAAATCAATTCCGAAAGTTGATATGAGGAGTCAAAGAATTCTAAAACTTGCCTGAAAAATTGGAACAAGCTGTGTTCACGAACTCAGAGGGCAAAACACCTATTTAGAAGCCGATTTTGAGGTGTCAAATATTGAACTAGCTTCTAACTATTTAGATGCCCCGTCTCTAGCTTTAATTTGAGTACTCACGGAGTCAAACGACTTCGATGAGGAAGATATGCCTGTTTTACTGAAAAGTGCACAAAACAGATTCCAACCGAATTCAGCTACGAGATTGAGTCTAGATAGATCCGAACTTTGTTTTTTTTTCTCTTTTTTTTCTCACACTTATTTTTTCTTTTTCTTTTCTTTTTTTTCTCTGACTTTTTTCTTTATTTTTTTCTCCCTTTTTCTCTCCTTTCCAAACAAACTAGATAAGATGCAGATTGAATGAAGATGTGAACGATCTCAACTATGGTTATGACAATGAACGGTGGGTAGCACGTGGTGGAAATTGATGGATGGATGGTGATCAACGGAAGGATAACGATGCAGCGCAAGCGTGACTAATGTGAACAGAACTCAAACTCTAAACGAACTAGACACTAAGACCAGAATCGACACCACGATGCAACCGATAATTCAATAATGCAAACAATGAAAAGAAAATTGCAAAGGCTTGACTGGCTAGGACAAATGATGAATAGATCTAACTTTTTTGTGGCTTTTTCTGGACAATTGGTAAGAAAATAAATCAATCATAATCGGAAAATCTCACCGAGCAACCTGAAAACTGATACCACTTGATAGAGGCGTAGGTGTCCCGATCTTCGATGAGGTGATAACTATCGATTTGGTGGAGACGACTTGACGATCCGACCACAACGGCACGACGCTGTTTTAGCAATCGCTAAACCAACTCCGAGAGGTTATTGACCACGCTGGACGCATCAACTGACCACGGAAGGTCTATTCCTGCAAGCAATCAAGAACAAGCAAGAATATGATAAAGCAATCTGAATATTGCGAATATATATGAAAGATAATGGTGGGGATCCGAAGGTCTTGGTCTGGTCGTTGGACACAAACGGCACAAGGTTGCAATGGCTAACTTTAACTAAACAAATCCCAAGGAAAAGCTACTAGATGGATCTACTTATATAGGAGCAAGGTGGTGCCAAGGAGGTGGAGGACCTCAAGGCAGCCTAAAACTAACCCTAGGTCGTACAAGGCCAATGGCCCAAGCGGAGGTGACGAACACCTTTGGACTCGATTTGAGCATCAGATTGTTTCGTCTATAACTCAACGCCCGGACGGATTTTAAGGTGATTCAATTGCTGGAAAATGCACGAAATCTATTTTCCAACAAAAAGAATCAACCAATTTGGAGTCCGATGAAAAGTTATAGACGTTTTGAGTCAGTATCTGAACGTGAGTAACGTGAGAGACTCTATCTTCTTTCCAAAAGTGACGGAGAGAACTTTTGAACAGCAGGTAAACATCTCTTCTCCTTATCTTCATATGTGGATTGTACAAATGTCCCATACACCAATTAGACATGGCACAAAAGTTTGTGAAGTATTTTGTCCTGATAACATAAATATATTATTGAATAGTTTGCACTAGAAATCACCTGAGAAATATGCATGTAATATTTTTGGTCTCATCCAAGGTAGTCATGTCCTCATCATCCTCCTTTTGAAAACAAACAAACCTGCTGCTTAATCTGAAATGGCTAACAAAAGAGACAAGGTGTACATGTTGTATGTATACGCCATCCATTTTTACTTCCTTGATTTTTGCATATATGACACATGAATAGATGAGTAACTTGCATAGTTCATAAAATCTAAAGCCAACAAATTAGCACAAGAACTAGAAGGCTTGAAAATACTGCAACTCAGTTTGCACATATAAGTGCTCTTATTTATTTCAAGAGATTGACAATGTTCATCATTAAACCATCCCAACATTGGTGAATAAACCTTATTTGAATCAAATTTACATGCTACAACATGCTTAGATAACATGAGTCATTCACAGAATCATCACCAAGATTAGAGGTCGATTAAAATGATTAAACATTGATTCTTTTGCATCAATAGTTAATTCAATGGGTGCTCTCAAAATTGTTGGTATTTCAGTTGTTTTCACATGGCAAAGTCAAATTATCAATATAATCCTCTAAAATAGGTTGTGTGATCAAAGTAGTGGGGCTCAACACATGATGTATTCAAGTTAACTAGGCATGCATCATTCTCATGTAAAAGTGGAAAATTTGTACTTTGTCATTATCTTATAGTCAACTCAGATGATGCAGCACTGGTGATGTGTCACATGGTGGAGATGATGTAGTCCTCGCAACAACGGATGTGGTTGTCATAACCTAGTAGTTGAATAAACATCTGTATCAACAGTTGAATGCACCGGCGCTTGTTCTCCTTGTGGGCAACACGCCGTTTTATTTCAGCTTTGCAAGCAAGACGAAACAAATGGTCCATAGGATAACACTCTTTATGAATTAGTATCTCCTGAATATTATGGTTTAATCCTCCCAAAATCTATCCATAAAATCTTCACTTTCTTCTAAAATGAGTGCAACAAGGTAGTTTGTAAATCATCATAATATTTTGTTACGTGTCACTACCTTGTTTTAAATGTTCCAGTTTTTAATCATGAGTATAATAAACATCATTTAATCTATCCTCTCATGACATGTTTTAAATCATCCCAAGTATTAGGTACATAATCGTAAACCGACAATATTCACTCCACCAAACTAGAGCATAACCAGTGAAAGAACCAACCGCAACCATAACTTTTTACGCTCATCAAAATTATGGGAAGCAAATATATTTTATGTCTAACTCCCATTCAATATATAAAGGAGGTTTAAAACGCCATTAAATGGTGGTATAGAAACATGAACCATCATGTGCATTTGGATGTTTGTGCACCTCTCGTGACGGTTGTGGTATTTGCATAGGTGGTGGCATGTCTCCGCGATCGACAAAGCCCATGAATTGACTCGATCCTCGTCATGATTAGTAGAACAAGAAACAAAATCCAAAAATAATATTCCTATAACTACTAGGATGTGGTGGTAAAACTCACAAAAAAGCAAATATCAATGTCTTACAAGTTCTTACCATGCAAAGCGGTGATCGGCAACCAGCGTGTCAAGTAACCTAATATTGAGTAAAGCGATTGCCAGGAGCGACGATACACGGTGTAGAAATATGGAGCTGGGTTGGCTATATATGGTAGCAAAAGATTATAATCAATTCAAAGATGCAATGTTGAATAAACGCCAACGACGGTACTGTGGTTGGTCCTAGGCTAGACCGACTAGACGCGAGCCCAGAACACTAATGAGGTCACGGCAGAAACAACTAGCATCAATGAAGGATACTAAGTAGCTCTTGACAGCAAGATATAAGTGAAGATCACAACGCAGTGAAGATAATGATGAAAACAACTGCCAAGCAGGCATACAACAAACTCTCTCCAACTTTCCTCTTGAAAAGTTTGAGCCAATTTTCTGATAAATTCTTTCAAAGAATGCTACTAACTCAAGCTTTCCAATGCAAAAAATCACCAATTCGAGTTGATATGAGGAGTCAAAGAATTCTAAAATTGCCGAAAATTGGAACAAGTGTGTTCACGAACTTCAGAGGGCAAAACACCTATTTAGAAGCCGATTTTGAGGTGTCAAATATTGAACTAGCTTGCAACTATTTAGATGCGCCTCGTCTCTAGCTTTAATTTGAGTACTCACGGAGTCAAAACGGACTTCGATGAGGAAGATGCCTGTTTTACTGAAAAGTGCACAAAACAGATTCCAACCGAATTCAGCTACGAGATTGAGTCTAGATAGATCCAACTTTGTTTTTTTTCTTCTCTTTTTTTTCTCACACTTATTTTTTCTTTTCTTTCTCTTTTTTCTCTCTGACTTTTTTCTTTATTTTTTTTCCCTCTTTTTTTCTCTCCCCTTCCAAACAAACTAGATAAGATGCAGATTGATCAAGTGAAGATGTGAACGATCTCAACTATGGTTATGACAATGAACGTGGGTAGCACGTGGTGGAAATTGATGGATGGATGGTGATCAACGAAGGGATAACGGCGAAGCAAGTGACTAATGTGAATAACTCAAACTCTAAACGAACTCAGACACTAAGACCAGCAACTCGATACCACGATGCAACCGATAATTCAATAATGCAAACAATGAAAAGAAAATTGCAAAGGCTTGGACTGGCTAGGACAAATGATGAATAGATCTAACTTTTTTGTTTTTTTGGACAATTGGTAAGAAAATAAATCGAATCTGGGATAATCGGAAAATCTCACCGAGCAAACTGAAACTGATACCACTTGATAGAGGCGAGGGTGTCCCGATCTTCGATGAGGTGATAACTATCGATTTGGTGGAGACGACTTTGACGATCCGACCACAAACGTGCACGACGCTATGCCTTAGCAATCGCTAAACCAACTCCGAGAGGTTATTGACCACGCCGGAGCACGCATCAACTGACCATGGAAGGTCTATTCCGCAAGCAATCAAGAACAAGCAAGAATATGATAAAGCAATCTGAATATTGCGAATATATATGAAGTATTGATAATGGTGGGGATCCGTAGTGTCTTGGTCTGGTCGTTGGACACAAACGGCACGGGTTGCAATGGCTAACTTTTAACTAAACAAATCCCAAGGAAAGCTACTAGATGGATCTACTTATATAGGAGCAAGGTATGCCAAGGAGGTGGAGGACGCCTCAAGGCAGCCTAAAACTAACCCTAGGTCGTACAGGCCAATGGGCCCAAGCGAGGTGACGAACACCTTTGGACTTGTAGTTTGACTCGATTCTGCTGAAGATCAGATTGTTTCGTCTATAACTCAACGCCCGGACGGATTTTAAGGTGATTCATTGGGTTGAAATGCACGAAATCTATTTTCCAACAAAAAAGAATCAACCAATTTGGAGTCCGTATGAAAAGTTATAGATTTTGAGTCAGGTATGTCTGCAGTAGTCCGAATCTGAGTCCGAACGTGAGAGACTTGGACTCTATCTTCTCTTGGGCCAAAAGTGACGGAGAGAACTTTTTGAACAGCAGGTAAACATCTCTTTTCCCTTATCTTCATATGTGGATTGTACAAATGTCCCATACACCTGCAATTAGACATGGCACAAAAGTTTGTGAAGTATTTTTGTCTCGGATAACATAAATATATTATTGAATAGTTTGCACTAGAAATCACCCGAGAAATATGCATGTATGCAATATTTTGGTCTCATCCAAGGTAGTCATCTCCTCATCACCACCATATTGAGAGTGAGAGTGACTTCACCACTAGCCCCATACATGATGAGGTGCCCCACCCCATGTGAGGAGAGCCACAACCCCCACCACTTGAGTGACATGAGTGACTCCACCTTATGTGAGATTGAGTGCACCTATTTTGAGGGAGTGAGTGAACCACCACATAGATAGAGGAGATAGTTGATAGGTCATGGAGGCCACTTTCAACACTAACGACTTGACCTCTACCTCTATTGTGTCTTCTCATTTGGTGCTAGGTCCCATTTATGATGACACGATCCTCGATTTACTTCTGCCCTCCCTTGGACAAGACGATGGCCATGGTGGAATATGATGCACCCCCACCTGGTTCCATCAAGATGAAGATGACCACCATTTGGTCTTTCCCACCTCACCTACACCACTTGAGTGGAATGAACAAGGTAACATAGGTGAAGGTGATGCTCAAGTCCCACTAGTGGACATTCTTGACATTGATTGCTTGCATGATGTTGATCCACCTAGTACCTTGCTTCATGCTAGTATGATTTCCCATGTGATGATTTGCCCATTTATGATGAATATGATGATTCTCATGTGGAGTCTATTAGTAGTGATGCCATGTTACATAGGATTTCTTGTGACAATTTTAGGTCACATCATGTTTGCTAATCCGCTTGACTTGTCATATGCTATGCATGAGATCAACCATATGTCTTATTTGCAATCTCTTCATAGTGACTATGCATATGCCATTAAAATAAACCCAATTTACACATATGGCATACATGACAAGCCCATGGTTATTGGCATTTGTTTTTCTTGTGATGATATTGATATGCTCCCTTTGCATCATTTATCTATATGCCATGCCATGCCCACCTAGCTTCGGATATGCATTGTTTGGATGTTGTCTATTTTCTCCGTATGATGTTTCCAATATTGCTCATGAGGAGACCCCATAGTTTTCATACATTTTAGGAGATTTTGATTCATCCTATACATTGCATGATCCCAATACTTGTGTGCACCATATGCTCCCATGAATAAACATGATATATTGATGCCATTTGCATTCTCAATTTGTGTCCCCATCGTGTCATACACAATAACTATTCTTTCATGATGGATGACATGTTCTTATACCATGCATCAAATTTCTTTGAGCGATGCTTATCTTGTGCTAACTCACATGAGCACATACACATCATGATGGATGATGTACATTTACCACGCCGACAATTTCTTTGGTTTGTGTCTCTTTGTGTAGGTACCTATGAATACTTGTCAAACTCGCAATCCCACGAAGTTGAAAACGAGCTCTAGAGAGCAACGATGATTGGGGATCCCATGGATTGACTTCTTTCCGCTTCCTTCACGCCAAGTTCGCAAGATTTCTTCTACATGGCCTCACTTGGCTATGGGTTATTATCCATTACATATTCTATGCCCATCTTGCCCGATAGAGACAAAGGTGTCCTGCTTTCATGAGATGTTGGTTTTCGCTGGAGGAAGTCGACTTTGACGATCCGACACGGACGCGAGGACGCCGCGCCTTAGCAATCGCTAAACCAACCGAGAGGTTATGACCACGCCGAGCACGATCAACCCGACCACGAGGGTCTGCTTCCGCAGCAAACGAAGAACAAGCAAGAAATCAGATTGCAATCTGGATATTGCAATATAAGATGAAAGCTTTATTGATCAAGGTGGGGTCTTGACGCTTTGTCTCGGTCGTGAACACAAACGGCACGCCAAGTTGCAGCTATGGCTAACTTTAATCTAAACAAAACCCAAGGTTTAGACAAGGCCCAATGTATATATGAGGAAGAGGGGGGGAATTTCGGGTCTTTGGTGGAGGGTCCAAATCAACCCTAAATCTTGTTTCCCCACACACACGCTTAAAACAGCCTATACTTAAGTATTTCGAAATTACATGGCCTGGTCTAATAATAAGGTGAGAAAGACTAGAATAGCCTCGACGACATTTATGAAGTAGCATCTGTATATTTCGTCCAAGGCTTCATGCATCCATTATGGTGGTTTAAAGTCCTGAAATCATCACTTGTAAGTCCGTTTGTTCTCATGCATGGCATTATCTCCATGCTTGTTCTTGCTCCAATGTCCATCCTTCTCCAAGTTAGGGCCTTCATTTGTAAGCAAAACAAATGTATCCAATTTAGGCAGCATCATTCTCATGAACATTAGAATCATTACCAAGAAACGGAAGCACCTGATAAAATTACAGGCGTAAGCTCTAGTAATTGGTCCCATATGTGAAAAGAGGGGTCATGGGGTAATAATGGTATTGATGTCCTCATCATTGCTATGTTCACTTTGCATGATATGCTCATTCCTATACCTTGACATGCATTTAGACCCATGCTTGCATTACATGATGATTGATTCTGATTTGTATGTGTATTTGCAAGCTTTGGAGATTGCTTGTTATTGCCATGTTTCTTTTGTGCACCATTCCTATGATGATACTTTCATCTTGCTTTGTGCTCGTGCCATGTATATGTCATGTGCATTTTCTTTGCCTATTATTTGCTCACATGACATGATTGCCATGATTTACTCTAGTGTGTTGCATCTTCGCTCCACTAGTTTGCACGATTTGATTACTATGTTTGCTTGTCTTGTTGCATCACCTATGATTCATACTTACTCATTTCATGCGTTGATGACAACCATCTACATGCTTTGCACATCATTGTTATTGCTTCTTGTCACATATCTCCATGTTGCCTCCCTCATGCTAGATTTTCCATGTATTGAGTGCAACCATGCTATTCTGCCTTGCTCATGAGTTTGCCTCCAGCATTCTCACATATGTTTGGAGATTTTGACAATTTTGTGAAGCATGCTTGTCTTACTTCTTTGCACCATATACCTAGTGCCACTTAATTTAGCCATTGTTGCATCATATTATTCATGCACTTGTGCTTCTAATGGTTTTGTGTAAAAGATGAGAACCATCATGATGGATGATGTGTTTATCTACCACATGATACGCTCTTTTGTTTCTGCTTGTGTGTAGGATACTTGATGAGGACATCAATACCATTGTATACACCCAGCCTCCGCCGCATACATACGGACTAATTACTAGAGTCAGACGCCAATTGAATTATCAGCATTGCTTCTTGGTAACGATTCCACCACCATGGACAAGAAAGATGAACCTTGGAGCAAGTTCAAGCATGGAGATGTTGGCATGCAGGAGAACAAGAACGGAGTTACAAGTGATGATTCCAGACTTTGAAGCCACCCTAATGAGTGTGATGAGGCCTGGACGAAATATACAAGATGCCACTTCATATTCATTCCATAGGCTATTCTAGGTGCATGTTATTTTATTATTGGGCCAGCCCATGTAATTTCGAAATACACAAGTATAGGCTATTTTTAGAGTCCAGTGGGAACAAGAGATAGGGTTGATTTCGACCCTCCACCAAGGGCCACAAATTCTCTTCCTCCATATATACAAACCTTAGGGCACCGCTAGACCTTGGGTTTTGTTTAGATTAAAAGTTCGCCATAGCTGCAACTTCAGATTTCATTTGTGTTCAACGACTGCACAAAAGGCCAAGTAACCCCACCTTGATCAATAAAGTCATCTTATATTCGCAATATCTAGATTGCAATCTCAGCTTGCTTGTTCTTCGCTTGCTCGCAGGAAACAGCCCCGTGGTCGTTGATCGTGTTCACGTGGTCAATAACCCTGGTTAGCTGTTGCATAAGGCGACGCCTCGACGTCAGAGTCGGATCGTCTGTCGACTCACAGAAATGATAGCCACCATCTCATCGAAACATCGAGACACCTTTGCCTCTATCAAGTGGTATCAGATTTTCAGGTTGCTTTGAGATTTTACGCTTTTCGTAGTTTAGATCGAGTCTGTTTTCATACCTATTGTCCACGTAAAAAGCCAAAAAAAATTAGGTTAGTTCATCATATCCGAACCAATCGAGCCTTTGCATAATCTTTTTAGTTTTGCTTTGTTGAATTTATGTTGCATCATCGTGTCAAGTTGCTGGTCTTAGAGTCTAGTCTTTAGAGTTTCGAAGTTGGTCATAAGTTGTCACGCCACCGCACCATCATCATCGCTTTGCCATCTACCACCCATCTTATCCGCCACCGCTCAATCCGTATCCATATACCACCACCAATCCATCCATATACCACCACCAATCCGTATCCAAATACCACCACCAATCCGATCCATATACCACCACCGCTACCATATACCACCACCGCGCCATATACCACCACCATATATCCACCACCAATCCGAAGTTCCTTGTATATTAGGTTTGTTTTCTAGATCCATCTAGTTTCCGATTTAGGTTTTCCTGCGAGTAGGTTTCGAAACACCTTCCGCCCAAAATTTTCCGAAACGATTTGTCAAAAAATTTTCCGCTATCCTATTTTTAGGTGTTTATATGATTAGTTGTATAGAAAGTGTTTTGACCTGCTTCAGCCGGTCGGCAACAAAACAAAAAAATTTGGTCCAAAAATTTCATGCCCATCCTGTCATTGACTAAGAGTTTTGAGACACTCGCCATTATAGTGATTTTTCGAAAAAAAAGAGCAGCTAAAAAAAAGCAAAAAAAAAAGCCAAAAAAAATTCCAGAGCGTGCTTTTCCTTTGTTTACGCAGCGCCGTGATTTTGTTAGTGTTAGGCTCGCCTCTAGCACGGTTCCAGCCTAGGACCAGACAAGACTGCCAAAGCGCTTATTCAACTTTGCATCTCTAAATTGATTATTGTTAACCCTTTTTTACCATATTATAAGCCTTCCCAGCACACATACATCTACATCGTATGCTTTGACTCTCCCCGTAATTCTATCCAAGCTTTGAGAGTTTTGACTACATCGCTTTTCATCATCGCGGGTAAGAACTGTAAGAATTTGAGATTTGCTTGACGGATTTGTGATCATCACACCACCACCACCACCACCACTTTCGTAGTCCGTCAATCATATTCTTGTGTGTTTTATCGCTAACCATGGCAGGATCACGTCGATTTAGACCGACCGAGAACATGACAAACAAAGCGCATGATAAGTTTCAACAAATGATGAGGGGGTGGACGTGCTAAATAGATTTGAAGAGGCCATGGAGAAGATAGATGGCATTGAGAAGGCGTCAAACAAAGCTCGATAAAAGTTTAATGAATTGCTCCCACCACAACCACCACCCGGGCACCTAACGCACCTCTACTACAACAACAAGGACTACCTCCACATCGCAAACAGCCCTCCGCCGAGCTTCCTGTCCTCTTCACCGGCCGCTGCCGGTGCTGTTGATACTTCGTGCTCCCGCCAATGTGGGGGATGATTGTGAGAATTACGAGGATGAGGTTGATCAACATCGAACACGCAACCACCAGGTCGCCCACATGCAAATAATGGTAATGTTCGGCCCCTTCAGTATTTAGATCATGACCATCTCCTAAACTGAAATTGAATATTCCACCATTTGAGGGTAGATATGTTCCGATATATATCTTACTTGGGAGTTAGAAACTGAACAACGATTTACATGTTTACAATATCCCGAGGAGAGACGGTTCCTGCTTGCTTGTGCTTTCACTAGCTTTGATGTGTTTGGTGGTCTAACATTGTAGATTATATCCTGCTCCATACTTGGGCTGCTTTCAAAACTGCTATGCACTGGGTTCCACCATATTATCAACGGAATTACTTCAAAATTGCAGGCTTAAGACAAGGAAAAATTCGTAGAAGAATATTATCAGAATTACAAACCGCTTGATTAGATGTGGTATTGTTGAGGAGAATGAAGCTATGCTTGCACGCTCCGGGTGGATTAAATAGAGAGATTCGACCATTCTAGACTACAAGGATTATAATAATATCACCGATTATTCCATCTTGCTTGTAAAGCTGAACGTGAAGTGCGGATCGAGTGCCTTGGCGCGACTAACTTTTCGCAGTCGACCTTCCTCATGGACACCACGGCATCATCTACTTCCACACGCTCTACTACACGGCACCTCCGCGGCTGCCACCTCCAACCGTGATACAAGAAAGGTGCACAACCACCACTATCTCGCCAAGAGTACACCGCCGGGCCTACACGAGCTCTTCTTCTTCCATGGCCCAAAGGCCACAACGATATTATTTGTCGTCGGTAAGGGAAGAGGACATTTTGCAGAGAATGCCAATCTCAGCGGTCATGATTGCTACGAGGATGGTGGATGAGTCCTAGTGACTATGATGAAGAGACTTTGGCTCTTTTACACATGAAGAACACGTGGAGATGATTCTGATCATGAGACGCAATACATGGGCCAAGATGGAAGTATGAATGTTTAGTTGCTCAACGTGTTTTGAGTGTGCAGGTTACAGCGAGCAAAATCAGAGGCATAACTTGTTCCAAACAAAGGAGTTGTGAAGGAACGCTCTATTCAAGGCCATCATAGATGGAGGGAGCTGCAACAACTTGGCTAGCATGGATATGGTGGAGAAGCCTCTCACCACAAGACGACATCCACATCCTTACTACATCCAATGGTTCAACAACAACGGAAGGTTAAGGTAAACGATCGTTGTGTATTTTAGT
>JAHIAM010010774.1:0-11815 GCA_021605205.1 Aegilops longissima | reverse complement strand
GCTTATGGTCAGTAAGGGACTTTTGAAATATGCTTTGAGTAGATTCATGCCATGCCATGTTTTGCTATTTTAAGTTCCTTAGCTTAGTTTTGTTTCTGAACATTGCAACCTGTTACTGTTTTTGCCATGTCCAGCCTGATATTTTGTGCTTTTTTGCCATGCTTGTTTGAACATGTTATGATGTGAACCGTAGCTCAGTGCTCATCTTTTGTCGAGCATCATGTTAGATCACTGCCATGTGCTTTGTTGTTACGTTTGGGTGCAGTATTAATTAATTGTTGCTTGCTAAGTGGCATCATGCTGTTAATGGCAGATTTGGCCATTCTTGTTTTGTTTGCCATTTGCAAACCGTGCATCCGATTCCGTGATCTTTATATCGATTTCAACCAAATCATCTCATCTTTCCAGTGGCATGCTTGGTTTGTTGTTGATGCCTGGTTCATCATTTACCTTCCGGAGCGCATATAAGCATTGCATATCACATCCCGCATATCATGTCATGTTTTGCATCATGTTGATTGTGCATTGCACCGTGATTTATTGTGGTTCTTTGTTTGTGTTGTTGCTTTGGGTAGAGTCGGAGACGAGTACGTGAACGAGGAGCCTGTTGAGAACGCTTTCGAGGATCAAGCTTTCGACAACTCGAGAACATTGGTGCAAGATGACCATACCTCGAAATCACTTCTATCTTTGCTATGCTAGTTGCTCGCTTTTTGCTATGCCTATGCTGCGATGCCTACCACTTGCTATATCATGCCACCCATATTGCCATGTCAGCCCCTAACCATCCTTTCCTAGCAAACCGCTGATTGGCTATGTTACCGCTTTCAGCCTCTTATAGCTGCTAGTTGGTGAAGTGAAGTTTGTTCCTTGTTGAACATGGAGATGTTGTTCCGTTGAACATGTTTACTTGTTGGGGATATCACAATATATATATTCTGCTATATTAATGCATCTATATACTTGGTAAAGGGTGGAAGGCTCGCCTTATGCCTGGTGTTTTGTTCCACTCTTGCCACCCTAGTTTCCGCCATACCGTGTTATGTTCCTTGATTTTATGCTCTTACACGGTTAGTGATTTATGGGACCCCTTGACAGTTCGCTTTGAATAAGACTCGCCCAAAGGCCCAACTTTGGTTTTACCATTTGCCACCTAAGCCTTTTTCCCTGGTTTTCGCGAGTCCGAGGGTCATCTTATTTTAAACCCCGGCCTGTTCCTTCGAGTTGGTCCAAACTAGAGCACCGTATGGACCATTCCTTGGCAACATGGATTACGTGGTTCCAGACGTCGCTTATCCGGTGCCCCGAGAACGAGATATGTGCAGCTCCTATCGGGATTTGTCGCACATTCGGGCGGCTTTGCTGGTCTTGTTTTATTGTCGTCGAAATGTCTTGTAGTCCGGGATTCCGAGATTGATCGGGTCTTCCCAGAGAAGGAATATCCTTCGCGACCGTGAGAGCTTATAATGGGCTTGTTGGGACACCCGCAGGTAATATCTTTCAAAGCCGTCGCGTTATGAGGCGATGGGAATTTGTTAATGTCCGTTGTAGATAACCCAAAGTTGACCTCAAATAAATACACATCAACCGGGTAACTGGATGGTCTCTTCCGGAGTCCGGAAGTGAACACGGTGTTGGAGTTATGTCCGACGAAGTAGTTCAGATCACTTTGATCACTACTAGTTTCACGACTGGCTTTGCTTCTTTCTCGCCTTTTATGTATGTAGCCACCATATATGCTAGTCGCTTGCTGCAGCTCCACTTTACTACTCCCTTCCTATTAGCTTAAATAGTCTTGATCTCGCTGGTGGAGATTGCTGAGTCCCCTGACTCAGATACTTCCAAAACAGTTGCAGGTTCCGGAGGCCGGCAGGTGATCCAACCGAGCTCAAGGGAGTTCGACGAGGAACGTGGTCGCATTATGTGTCTTTCCAGATGATCAGAGTGGTGCCTGCTGGGACGATTCGGGATCTGTTAGCATTTGGGGTATCTTCTTTTATTTTGGTTCCGAGTCGGACCTTGAGTGTACTCAATGATGGATGTTTATTTATGTACTGTGAAGTGGCAATCGTAAGCCAACTATGTATCTCTTTCCTTAATTATTACATGGGTTGTGTGAAGATTACCTCACTTGCAATTGCTTTCAATGCGTTATGTCTAAGTCGGCCTCGACACGCGGGAGATATAGCCGATCGGGCTTAGTTGGTATTCGAGCCTTCCCACTTAGGAGCCCCTACTTGATTGTTTGCGACGTTGTTGAGTCTAGAATGGAAAATGTTTTGAGTCTTAGGATTATATATATCGGAGAGTAGGATTTTTACTCCCCACCCTTCATCGCCTCGTGAGGTCTCCCGACGAGTTTTGACCTTTTCTTAAATTTCACTAAAAATTTTTTAGGATCACGGGTATCTTGGAATCGTCCGATGGTTTTGTGACGAGAACATTGTTCTTGGTGCCTCCGACATTTAGGGGTTGTGGCAGGTCCCGGGAGTTGAGCTCCGAGGTGTTGTCGCCACAATTTTATCGCTGCGCTCGAATACCTGAGTTTTGCCGACATCAAATCTCTTTTGTGCAGTTGTTGGTGAGATAACCCGATAGCTCAAAGATCGTGGGAAAAGGGAGTATTGCCATGACTTGATAACGGATGTTTTTCAAGGTCGAGGTACACGATTTCCGAGGATTTCTTGGTTATGTGTTGACGGATGGATACAATGGATCTAGGTATTGTTAGTTTGGGTGATATATTTTGTGTCCCCTGATCCCCAACACCAGATTGCATAACCAAAGTTTGAGTTTATAGGTGGGAATTTAGTAGCTTACGTGATATTCTTTCCGATGATGTATGATTTGAGATTGGGGTTCAACGCCAGTGGTCCGCCCATTCACGGCCGATTACAAGTGGTCGGAGACGCCTTAAAGAATCCTTGGCTATGCTGATTCGGGACGCCTTGTTAGTCATTCGTGACGTCTGCTATACGTCAGGTCCGTTGGGGCCCCACCACGTAAAACTTTGAGCAAATTCTATCATGTGTTTGTTCCGCTCATTCTAGAAGCCAATCTTTTGTTTTCGGATATTTGATTTGTTTCTAAGTCGATGTTGTTTCCATATCTTTATCTAAGTGGCTTTCACCTTAATGGACGGTGATGATTAACTTTGAATTCATTCGCTCATTCTTGTTCAATGTTTATTGTGAAGACTATATGTTGCAATTTTCATCCGCTGATTCTACTTATCTATTTGTCTATCAAAGGACTAACGGATGTCACCTCTTCAGATGGCTCCGCCAACGCTCAATCCGGATCGCAATGATGGGGATCACAACCTCCACCTCCACCTCCACCTCCGCCCCAGAGGCTCGGCAAGCTATCATGGCAGCCACCAATGCCAATGCTCGATGATTTTGCAGCTCTTGCAAGAACGCATCAGGGCAAGGCAATCAAGGCAATCAAGGCAATCAAGGTCAAGGCAACAATCAGCCACACTTTGCTACTCTCCCGGCCTCGCTAATCACCAAGTCTTTCACTGTGTTGAGGCCAGAGCACGATTGGTTAGTGGACATCCAAGCACTTTGATCGAGAATGTCGACCCGAGGACTTTGTCAAGTTTGCATCGCTTCAACTCAAGGATCAAGCTGCGAGTGGTACCAGAATACAAAGATTCCAGAGGAGGTCGGTCAACTCGATGAGTTCCGTGGATTTCGAGCTCATCACATTCAAGAGTGTTGTTGAGAGCAAGCGTGAGGAGTTCCGCATCTCAAGCAGGGCAACATGTCTGTCTATCAATACAATATCCAGCCTGTGCTCGCTTGCTTTAAGCAAGACGACTGATGAAAGGAGTATGATCTATCGCTCAGAGGTGGTCCGAGAGAAGATCTGCAATTTTTGTGCTGTTTGAGCCGATAAGTATGATGATTTCTACAACATGGTTTCAAGCAAGAAGCGGCTCAGCTCAAATGCGAGGCTTCTAAGAAGAGAATCAGGATGCGCCAGTCCTCCTCGCCTCTCAAGTGGCAGCCAAGCAGAAGTTTTACCCCTCCTCCCTCCGGCTCCTACCAAGAAGAACTCGTGGCCGTGGATCTTCCCACCCACCCAACCCAAGCTATCGTAACAAGTCTAATTCTCAAGCTCCAAGGTCAAGTGCTCCTTACCACCGCTCCTCGAGGTCACTTGCAACAAGTGTCGAGGGTCACTATGCAACAAGTGCTTCAACCAGAGGCGCCTTCCCCCTCCTCCGTGAAATCTTCCAGAATGCAAAGGGTCAACATAATCCAAAGTATGCCAAGGTCAATATGATGAATGCAGCAAGCAGAGGAATCTTCCATTGATAATGGGTAATCCTTCGCTAATGATATTCCTCAAAAGTCTTATTTGATACCGTGCATCGATTGTTTCATGTCTAGATCGTTTTGCAAAGAATGATTTTTCTTGGTCTTACCTCGATAAACCTTTGGGTGTTTCTCCGAAAGTCAATGAGAGCCAACTCAATAGTTCATGATGTTTCTATCAAGATGGGCGATTATAGATTTCTTCTAAACCATTGTTCTTGGTGACTCGGATATTGATCTTATTCTGAATGGATCTTTATCAGACAAAGCTCGATTGATTGTGCTGTGTGGAAATTCAATTGACTCACCTTCTAATGATGTGATCATCTATGCCTCGTGATGAAACCATTCGGTTGTTTTCTCCAATGAGAAGGGCGAACTGAATGCCATCTCTCGATTCCAATGCTTAGAGTACCAAGATGTCTTTCCAAGAGCTTCGATGCCTCCTCATCGGCCGCTTGAGTTCGTTATCGATCTTGAGCCCGCATCGAACTGCTTTGAAGCGCCCATACAAGCTTGGACCTGATGAGCTGAAGGAATTGAAGAAGCAGCTCGATGAACAAGAGCGCCGGGTTTGATCGACGAAGTTCATCTCCTTGGGGTTGTGGTGTTTTTTGTCCAAGAAGGATGGCACGGACCGACTTTTGCGCCGACATCCCCATTGAATAAGAAGACAATCAAGAACAAGTATCCACTTCCCAACATCAATGAGCTTTTCGAGCAACTCAAAGGTGCTAGTGTTCTCAAGCTTGACCTTCGATGGGGTATCATCGACCAGATTCGTGAACAAGATATTCCCAAGACAGATTCGTAAGCTTTGGTTCTTATGAATATACCGCATGTCTTTCGCCTTGTCAATGCTCCTCCAACTTTCTCTGATGATGAACTTCATATTCAACCCCTACACCAATGAATTCCTTGGTCTATCTTGATGATATTTTGGTCTTCCAAGAATAAGAAGGATCATGCCAAACATTTGCGATTGGTGCTAGACAAGCTCGAGAGTACCAATTTATGCTAAGTTCTCCAAATGTGAATTTTGGCTTGATGAAGTGCTTTATCTTGGTCATATCATCTCGCCAAGGGTATCCTGTTGATCCCAGAAGGTGTCCGCATTGTGAATTGGGAACCTCCTCGATGTCAAGCAGTTCAGTTTCTTGGTCTTGCAAGCTATTGTCAAGATTCGTTGAGAACTTCTCCAAGATTGCAAACCTCTTTCCAACCTTCCGTAAGCATGTGAAGTATGTCCGTCTCCCGAGTGTGACGTTGCTTTCAATACCTCAAAGAGAAACTCACAGCTCCCTGCTCGACTCCTCCCGATGAATCCAAGCCATTTGAAGTTTTCTCGGATGCTTTTCAAGGTCCTTGCTGTGTTAATGCAAGAGAAGAGAGTTGTTTATACCTCTCGCCATTGAAGCTCAACGAGAAGAACTACCCCACTCACGATCTTGAGTTGGCGGCAGGTCCATGCATTGATTACGTGGAGACATCTCTTGTTGGGAAGGAAAGTGGACATTTTCACCGATCACAAGAGTCTCAAGTACATTTTCACTCAACCCAACCTCAACCTCAGAGACTGATGGGTCGAAATGATTCAAGAGTACAACCCAAGTATTGAGTATACTCCGGCAAAGCCAATGTCATTGCAGATGCTTTGAGCAGAAAGCTTATCGAATAGCCTAATCCTCAAGCCCTTTCACCGGATCTCGTGAATCTTTCCGCAAGTGAATCTTCGTTGTTCCTCAAGGCTTTTTGCCAACCTCATAGTCTCTCCTACTTTGGAAGATCAGATTCGTGAGGCTCAACTTCCGATACCATGGTGAAGAAGGTGAAACTGGTATCGACAAGGGCATTTCCAAGTAAAGTGCTTCCTGATGACAAAGACACTGCTTTTGAGGACCGGATTGTGGTTCCTAAGGGTGATCTGAGAAAAGTCATTATGAACGAGGCTCACAATTCGCTTCTATCCATTCATCCCGAAGTACGAAGATGTACCATGACCTCAAGCAATATATTGGTGGACTCGAATGAAGCAGAAATTGCTCAATTCGTGAATGAGTGTGATGTCCGCAGAAGAGGGAAAGAGAAACCAAAGACCAGCTGGTCTCCTCAACCTCTTGCTATTCCTGAATGGAAGTTTGATCATATTGAAATGGACTTCGTGGACTGGTTTTCCAAAGTCCAAGCGTGGAAATGATGCTATCTTCGTTGTCATTGACAAGCTTACTAAAGTGGCTCATTTTCTTCCTATCAAAGAATCCATCACAAGAGCTCAGTTGGGAGCTATACACCTCGTGATTGTCTCCTTGCACGGCATTCCTCAAGTGATCTCTTCGCACGGGCAGCATCTTTACCTCCAAGTTTTGGGATTCTTTTCAAGGCCATGGGCACCAACATTCGCTTTCAAAAGCTTTCCATCCTCAAACAAGGGCCAAGTTGAGCGAGTAAATCAAATCCTTGAAGATATGCTGGGCTTGTGTCATTTTTCGTATGAAGGGAAGATTGTCTTCCATATGCCGAAGTTCTCTTACAACAACAGCTTCCGCAAGTTCGGCAAGGCCCCATTCAAATTCTCTATGGCGTAAAGTGCCGATCTCTCAATTGGTCTCGAGACAGTGAACGCCAACTTTGGCAATGACTTGATCACGTAAGTAAGAAATGTGCCAAGTCATTCGTGAGAATTCAAAGCCGCGAATCGCCCGTAAGAGCTATTATGATGATAAGCACCGTGATGTGGCATTTGAAATCGGAGACCATGTCTACCTCCGCCTCTCCAATGAAAGGCACTCGCCGCTGTATCAAAGGGAAGCTTGCCCTAGATACGGGGTCCTTTCAAGATCATTGGGAAAAGAGGCGATCTCGCCTATCAACTTGAGCTTCCATCCAACTTTGCAAACGTAACATGTGTTTCACGTGTCACAGCTTCGCAAGTGCTTCAAGACTCTGAACGCACTATCAACTTCAAGAGATTGACCTTCAAGAAGATCTCTTATCATGAGCACCCCTGTATTCTTGAAGAAACCGAGCGCAAGACTCGCAACAAGTCAATCAAATTCTGAAAGTGAAGTGGTCACACCATTCCACCGAGAAGCTACCGAGCGTGAGGATCACCTCCGCTCGAGTATCCGGAGTTCTTTCAGTCCTAGATCTCGGACGAGATCCTCTTGTAGTGGTGGAGTGTTGTAACACCGGAAGTAACTTTCCATATTTGTAACTCCAACTTTGCCATTTTCGCATTGATATATGATATTCCTCCGTGGTTGGGTTTTTTCATTTTGCATTTTGTCCATGTCATGCATTTTATATTATGTCATCATGTGCATCGATTTGCATACGTGTTCGCCTCCATGATTCCAGCATTTTTCCCGTTGTCCGCTTTGCAATCCGCACTCCTATCTCCCCGCGGTCCTTTTACGTTTCCGTAGCGGGTATTAAACCTTCTCGAAATGGACCGAGGTTTGTCTAGTGGCCTTGGTATAACACCCGGAGACCACCGGTCAAGTTTCGGTCATTTGAGCTCGCTTGGTACTCCAACGTTAACCGACTTCAAAGGCCTTTTGTTGCAGCCCAACACCCTTCAAAACAGCCCAATAACCCATCTAAGTCACTCCATGTTCCGGCTGCTCGATCACGATCGTGGGCGAAAACTACACCTCATTTGACTCTCCTAGCTCCTCTATGCCTATTTAAACACCTCCCCAAACCGGATCATCCTTCCCCAAACCCTAAATCTCCACCGGACGGTCCGCCTCACGGACATTTCGCCACGCCCAATCGCGGCCGCCACTGTCCATCACTGCGCCACCCATGGCTCCAAGGGCTCCCCCAGGCCACTCGCCTGCTCTGGTTCAGCCGCCGGCCATCGCCCTCCTGGCCGGGCCCCGGCCTGGCCCGGTCGGAGGCGCCCTGCGGCCTGGCCGGCCACCGGCCGCCTGAGGCGCCCCCTGGCCTCCGCCACGCCTTGCTCCGGGCCACCTCGCCCTGGCCGCCTTCCCAGGGCGCATCCCCTCTCTCCTCCGCCTCGATCCGGCTGGAGTCCGATCCGCCTCGGGCCCCGAGCCCCGCTGACCTCCTCCTCTCCTATTTTTTCTTCTAAGTCCTTAGATCATGTTTTTTGTGCAATTTTCAACATGCTATATCTTCGATCCGAGATCCATTTTTCGCGATAATATGTCAAAATGTTCGTCTCAAGAGTAGATCATTTCATTCCATTGCATCATTTTCATTTGAGCTCATCTTGATGCCCGAAATGCTGTTGGAAGAGTGCTATGTGCTGTTAGTTTCTGATTTTTATCAGAAGTTGCACTTTTGTTATTTTTGCCATGATTATTGTGTGCACCCTATGAATTTGAGTCCTACATGTGTTTTGTAAAATGCCATGTCATCTTTCCAGGGTATATGCCATGTATTTTTGTGATCTATGTGGTGACTAGCACAAGCATGCAAAGTAGGTGTCCTAATGTTGCTGATTTCAGCCCTGTTTTAGCTGATTTTGATGCCATGTTTACTTGATGATACCGAGAGATCTATGCATATTTTGAGATACTTCAGTAAGGGTGTTTTTGCATGACTTGCTCTATCCATCCATGCCTTTGTTTGCAATTATGGGATGCCATAGCTTGAGTCAATCGAGCTCACTTTTGCTATCAAATGTTTCCCGGCAGATTGTATACATGTTATTCAATTTTGCCTATTGTTGTGGTTGATCCATTATGCTATGTTATTTCTTGCCATGTATGTCTTCTATGTCATGTCTTTTGATGTATGTATGCTTAGTTTATCATTTGAGGCTCTGTAGTGAGTGCATTGAGCTTGAAATGCCATCTCGTTATCAGTTTTTGACATGCCAGTGTGAATCTGTTAACTAGACTTTCAATATTGACATGAGTGTTACTATATTTTCTAGTCCTTTTTGGCTTATGGTCAGTAAGGGATTTTGAAATATGCTTTGAGTAGATTCATGCCATGCCATGTTTTGCTATTTTAAGTTCCTGTAGCGTAGTTTTGTTCTCTGAACATTGCAACCTGTTCTGTTTTTGCCATGTCCAGCCTGATATTTTGTGCTCTTTTGCCATGCTTTTTGAACATGTTATGATGTGAACTAGCCGTAGCTCAGTGCTCATCTTTTGTCGAGCATCATGTTAGATCACTGCCATGTGCTTTGTTGTTACGTTTGGGTGCAGTAGCTTAATTAATTGTTGCTTGCTAGTGGCATCATGCTGTTAATGGCAGATTTGCGCCATTCTTGTTTTGCTTGTCATTTGCAAACCTGCATCCGATTCCGTGATCTTTATATCGATTTCAACCAAATCATCTCATCTTTCCAGTGGCATGCTTGGTTTGGTTGATCCTGGTTCATCATTTACCTTCCGGGCGAATAAGCATTGCATATCACATCCCGCATATCATGTCATGTTTTGCATCATGTTGATTGTGCATTGCACCGTGATTTATTGTGGTTTTTGTTTGTGTTGTTGCTTTGAGCGGAGACGAGTACGTGAACGAGGAGCCTGTTGAGAACGTTTGAGGATCAAGCTTTACAACTCGAGAACATTCGCAAGATGACCATACCTCGAAATCACTTCTATCTTTGCTATGCTAGTTGCTCGCTTCTTTGCTATGCCTATGCTGCATGCCTACCACTTGCTATATCATGCCACCCATATTGCCATGTCAGCCCTAACCATCCTTTCCTAGCAAACCGCTGATTGGCTATGTTACCGCTTTGCCCTCTTATAGCGCTTAGTTGGGTGAAGTAAGTTTGTTCCTTGTTGAACATGGAGATTTGTTCCTTGTTGGAACATGTTTACTTGTTGGGGATATCACAAAATATTTTCATTATTAATCACTATATACTTGGTAAAGGGTGGAAGGCTCGGCCTTATGCCCGGTGTTTTGTTCCACTTTGCCACCCTAGTTTCCGCCATACCGTGTTATGTTCCTTGATTTTATGCTCTAACCGGTTTGATTTATGGGACCCCTTGACAGTTCTTGAATAAGACTCCCCAAAGGCCCAACTTTGGTTTTACCATTTGCCACCTTTTTTCCGGTTTTCCGGGAGCCCGAGGGTCATCTTATTTTAAACCCCCGGCCGGTTCTTCGATTGGTCCAAACTAGAGCACGGGGACCATTCCTTGGCAACATGGATTACGCTGGCCCTTGACGTTCCTATCCGTGGCCTGAGAACGAATATGGCCTCCTATCGGGATTTGTCGGCAATTCGGGGGCTTTGCTGGTCTTGTTTTATTTCCAAATGTCTTGTAGTCCGGATTCCAGATTGATCGGGTCTTCCCGGGAATATCCTTCGCTGACCGTGAGAGCTTATAATGGGTGTTGGGACAATTTCTTTCAAAGCCGTGCCCAGTTATGAGGCAGATGGGAATTTGTTAATGTCCGGTAGAAAACCCAAAGTTGACCTCAAATAAATACACATCAATCCAAGGTAACGATGGTCTCTTCTCGGGAGTCCGGAAGTGAACACGGTGTTGGAGTTATGTTGACGAGTAGTTCAGATCACTTCTTGATCACTACTAGTTTCAGACCGTGTTTGCTTCTCTTCTCGCTTCTTTGATGTAGCCACCATATATGCTAGTCGCTGTGCAGCTCCACTTTACTACTCGTCCTTCCTATTAGCTTAAATAGTCTTGATCTCGGGTGTGAGATTGCTGAGTCCCCGTGACTCAGATACTTCCAAAAATTGGGTTCCGATGAGGCGGCAGGTGATCAACCGAGCTCAAGGGAGTTCGACGAGGAACGTGGTCGATTTGTGTCTTTTCCAGATGATCGGGTGGGGCTGGGAATTCGGGATCCGTTAGCATTTGGGGTATCTTTTTATTTTGGTTCCAGTCGACCTTGAGTGTACTCAATGATGGATGTTTATTTATGTACTGTAAGTGGAACGAAGCCAACTATGTATCTTTCCTTTTTACATGGGTTGTGAAGATTACCTCACTTTACATTGCTTTCAATGGGTTATGTTTCTAAGTCCGCCTCACACGGGAGATATAGCCGATCCGGGGTATAAGATACACAAGGATCGGGAGATCGGGAGCGAGCTATGCCGAGAGAAGGTGTTTGTTCCCGGGTCGATGGGCCAAGAGCGCCCTAAAAGAAGACCGATATTTCACCACCATGGTTATACCCGGCCAACCAAGACCCCGCAAACGCCACTGAAAAATGAGCCATGGGTACGGCTTCCCAATGGACCAATGTTTTTAAATTCGCCAAAGCCCAACGTTGCGAGGAGAGGCAAAAAAGATCATCAATGGATGGAGAGCCAATGAGCAACTTCGACAAGAGGGCCACCGGATCAAATGACGATTTATGATGAAGTAGCAAAACACAAGAAGAAGCGGACCACCCTACCTAAAGGACGCTGCTCCACGTAAGAACTCCATTTGAAAAAGAAGGGCAAGAAGATTGTGAAAGATAGCTAGCTAAGATCGATTGTATTTAAATCGTAGCCTCATTTTCATTGTATTTCATGGGCA
>JAHIAM010010772.1:0-17402 GCA_021605205.1 Aegilops longissima | reverse complement strand
GATTAACATCGATAGGTCACATCGCCATGTGACCAACATCCAAAGAGTTTACGTGTCAAACTAGTTCACATCATATGTGAAAGACTCAATGAGTTCGAGGTTTGATCATGTTTTGCTTGTGAGAGGGTTTTAGTCAACGGTCTAACTTTTCGATCCGTTGCTTTAAATTTCTAGGTCATATTGTAAATGCTGCTTCCACGCCCACTTGGAGCTATTCCAAATGGTTGCTCCACTATACGATCCGGTTTGCTACTCAGAGTCATTCGGATAGGTGTTTAAAGTTTGCATCGACGTAACCCTTTACCAACTCTTTATCACCTCCATAATCGAGAAACATGTCCTTATTTACCCAAGGACAATTTTGACCGTGTCCAATGATCCATTCCTGGATCATTCTTGTACCCCTTGACCGAACATGGCAAGGCACACTTCGTGCGTACACAGATAGCATACTATAGAGCCTACGCCTAAAGCATAGGGACGACCTTCGCCCTTTCTTTTCCGCCGTGGTCGAGCTTTAAGTCTTAACTTCATACCTTACATCTCGTGCAAGAACTCCTTCGACGATCCATCTTGAACACCTTCAAGATCATGTCAAGGTATATGCTCATTTGAAAGTATTATTAAGCATTTTGATCTATCCTTATAGATCTTGATGCTCAATGTTCAAGTAGCTTAATCCAGGTTTTCTATTGAAAACATCTTTCAAATAACCCTATATGCTTTCCAGAATTCTACATCATTTCGATCATCAATATGTCAACAAATATACTCATCGAAATTTATAGTGCTCCCACTCACTTCTTTGGAAATACAAGTTTTCATAAACTTTGTATAAACCCAAAATCTTTGATCATCCTATCAAAGTGCATATTCCAACTCCGAGATGCTTACTCCACCCTTAGAAGGATCCTGAGCTAGCATACCTTTTAGCATCCTTAGGATCGACAAAACTTTTCGATTGTATCACATACAACCTTTCCTTACGAAACCGGTAAGGAAACTCGTTTGACATCCATCCGCCAGATTTCATAAATGCAGCTAATGCTAACATGATTCCAACGGACTTAAGATCGCCACGGATGAGAAAATCTCATCGTAGTCAACTCCTTGAACTTGTGAAAAACCTTCGCCACAAGTCGAGCTTCAGACGGTGACATTACCGTCACTCCCTTCTTCTTAAAGATCCATTTATCTCAATGGCTTGCCGATCAACGGCAAGTCCACCAAAGTCCATGCTTTGTTATGATACATGGATCCTATCTCGGATTTCATGGCTTCTAACCATTTGTCAATTTGGGCCCACCATCGCTTCTCCATAGCTCGAGGTTCATTGTTGTCAGCAACATGACCTTCAAGACAGATCACCGCACCACTCAAGAAAGCATCCTTGTCACCCACGAGGTACGGTAGTGACTTGATCCAAAACTTCATGATCACTATCATAAGCTTCGACTTCAATTGGTGTAGGTGCCACAGAACAACTTCCTGGCCCTGCTACACACTTGTTGAAGTGACGGTTCAATAACCTCATCAAGTCTCCACCATCCTCCCACTCAACTTTTCGAGACAAACTTTTCCTCGAGAAAGGACCCATTCAAGAAACAATCCCTATTGCTTTCGGATCTGAATTAGGAGGTATACCCAACTGTTTTGGGTGTCCTATGAAGATGCATTTTATCCGCTGGGTTCGAGCTTATCAACCTGAAACTTTTTCACATAAGCCGAGCCCCAAACTTTAAGAAACGACAACTTAGGTTTCTCCCAAACGGTGTCGCCTCAACGGAATTACGTGGTGCCCTATTAAAGTGAGTGCGTTGTCTCTAATGCCTAACCCATGAACGATAGTGGTAATTCGATAAGAGATATCATGGTACGCACTCATATCCAATAGAGTGCAACTATGATGTTCGGACACACCATCACACTATGGTGTTCCAGGTATTAATTGTGAAACAATTTGCACAATGTCTTAATTGTGTCAAAACTCAGAACTCAGATATTCATCTCTATGATCATATCATAGACATTCTATCCTCTTGTCACGAAGATCTTAAACTTCACTTTGAAATTACTTGAACCATTCAATAATTCAGACTTGTGTTTCATCAAGTAAATATACTCAACATCTACTCAATCATCCTGTGAAGTAAGAACATAACGATATTCATCGATGCCTCAAAGACTCATTGGACTCGCACACATCAAAATGTGTTACTTCCAACAAGTTGCTATCTTGTTCCATCTTATCAAACCGAGGCTTTTCACCATCTTGCCCATGTGGTATGATTTGCATATCTCAAGTGATTCAAAATCAAGTGAGTCCAAACGATCCATCCGCATGGAGTTTCTTCATGTGATACACCAATAGACATGGTTTGCATGTCTCAAACTTTTCAAAACGAGTGAGTCCAAAGATCCATCAACATGGAGCTTCCATGCTTTTATACCAATATGACTTAATATAAAGGCCAAAGTAAGTGGTACTATCATTACTATCTTATATCTTTTGGCATGAAAATGTTATCACTACGAGAATTCAATAAACCATTCCTTTTAGGTGCAAGACCATTGAAGGTATTATTCAAATAAATAGAGTAACCATTATTCTTTAAATGAATAACAGACAATAGACATAATCCAATCATGTCTATGCTCAACGCAAACACCAAATAATAATTTTAGGTTTAATCCAATCTTGATGGTAGGGGAGCGGCGATGCTTTGATCACATCAACCTTGGAAACACTTCCAACACATATCGTCAGCTCACCTTTAGCTAGTCTCCGCTTATTCCGTAGCTTTTATTTCGAAGTTACTAACACTTAGCAACCGAACCGATCTAATAACCCGGTGCTACTAGGAGTACTAGTAAAGTACACATTAACATAATGTATATCCAATATACTTCTATCGACCTTGCCAGCCTTCTCATCTACCAAGTATCTAGGGTAATCCTGCCTTGTCCGCTCCTTATTACGTACACTTAGTCTCGGTTTGGGTTCAACCTTGGGTTTCTTCACCGAGAAAGAATTGATTTGTTGTTTCATGAAGTATCCCTTTTCCCTTGCCCTTCTTGAAACTAGTGGTTTCACCAACCATCAACAATTGATGCTCCTTCTGATTTCTTTTCTGTGTCAAACATCGTAATACCTCAAGGATCATTCTATCCCCATATGTTATAGTTCATCACGGCTCTAGCCTTGGTGGCAATGACTTTGGAGAAACATCACTATCTCATCCGGAAGATCAACTCCCACTGATTCAAGTGATTGTTGTATTTCAAACTGAGCACAAGCTCAACGATTGAGTTTTTCTCCTTAGTTTGCGGCTAAGAAAATCGCCGGAGGTCTTATACCTCTTGACGGGCACGAGCCTAAATCCCAATTTCAGCCCTTCAAACATCTCATATGTTCCCGGACGCTTCAAAACGCCTTGGTGCCTCAACTCTAAACCGCTTAATAACTATCACGTAGTTATCAAAACGGTATGTCCGATGTTCGAACATCCACAAACGACGCTTGGGGTTCAAAGACACCGAGCGTGCATTAAGGACATAAGCTTTTAACGTCCGCATAATCCCATCCCAACTTTCAACTATATTTTTCTAGGAACATATCTAAACAAGGAACTAAAGGCCATTTACATAATTTGCAAAAGGTCTTTTGACTATGTTCAAGATTTAAGTTCATCTTATGAACTCCCACTCGATAGACATCCTCCTGGTCATCTAAGTGATTACATGATCCGAAATCAATTAGGCCGGGTCCCATCATCAAGGAGACGGACTAGTCATCATCGGTGAACATCTTCATGTTGATCGTTCTATTTACCTCATGCTCGACCTTTCGGTCTCCGTGTTCCGAGGCCATGTTTGTACATGCTAGGCTCGCGGTTAACCCTAAGTTTTGGTGTAAATCTGTCTTACACCCGCTTATGTGAACGTAAGAATCCATCACACCCGATCATCACGGGTGCTTAGAAGCTATTTAACTTTAGCAACGGTGCAAGTTAGGGAGAACACTTTGAAATTGTTGTAAGGGATCATCTTATTTACTACCCCGTTTCTAAGTAAACAAGATGCATAAACATAATAAACATCACATGCAATTATATAGTAGTGACATGATATGGCCAATATCATATAGCTCCATTGATCTCCATCTTCGGGCTCCATGATCATCATCGTCACCGCATGACACCATGATCTCCATCATCATGATCTCCATCATCGTGTTCTTCATGAAGTTGTCTCGCCAACTATTACTTCTACTACTACTACCGTTAGCAATAAAGTAAAGTAAATTACATGGCTTGTTTAATGACACGCAGGTCATAAAAAATAAAGACAACTCCTATATTCCGCCGTTGTCATACTCATCGACATGCAAGTCGTGAATCCTATTACAAGAACATGATCAATCTCAACATCACATATCATTCATCACATTCTTTTGGCCATATCACATCACATAGCATACCCCGCAAAACAAGTTAGACGCCCCAATTGTTGTTTGCATGTTTTACGGGCTGCTATGGGTTTCTAGCAAAGAACGCTTACCCCAAAACCACAACGTGATATGCCAATTGCTATTTACCCTTCATAAGGACCCTTTTCATCGAATCCGTTCCGACTAAAGTGGGAGAGATGCACCCGCTAGCCACCTTATGCACCAAGTGCATGTCACCGGTGGAACCTGCCTCACGAAGAGTACGTAAGGTCGGTCCGGCCGCTTATCCCACAATACCGTCAAACAAGATTTGACTAGTAACGGTAAGCATATTGAACAACATCAACGCCCACAACTACTTTGTGTTCTACTCGCAAAGAATCTACCAATAGACCTAGCTCATGATGCCATCTGGGGAACGAGGAAATTCAAAATTTTCACGGTCACCAAGATCAATCTATGGAGAAACTAGCAACGAGGGAAGGAGAGTGCATCTACATACCTTGTAGATCGCTAAGCGGAAGCGCCTCAAGGAACGGGGTTGAAGGAGTCGATCAACGTGATTCAAATCACCGAGATCCTAGTGCCGAACGGACACACCTCCGCTCAACACACGTGACAGCCCGTGACGCCTCCCACGCCTTGATCCAGCAAGGAGAGAGGGAGAGGTTGAGGAAGACTCATCCAGCAGCAACACAACGGCGTGGTGGTGGGGAGGAGCGTGGCACCAAGGTGGCCGCCACACAAGAGAGGAGGAGGAGGAAGAAGAGGCAGGGCTGCACCAAGAGAGATCGAATCGTGTTTGGGCAGCCCCAGGCCTCAATATATATAGGGGAAGGGAGGGGGCCCCTTCTAGGGTTCCCACCCCAGAGGGGGCAGCCCCAGATGGGATCAAGGGAGGCGGAAAGGGGAGAGGGGGAGGCGCCCAAGATGGGCCTTGGCCCATCCCCTAGGGTTTCCCTTCCTCCCACTTCCCACGCCTTGGGCCTTGGGGCCCCACCCACCTAGGGCTGGTCCCTCCCACACTTGGCCCATGCAGCCTTCAGGGTGGCCCCACTTAGGACCCGACCCTCCCGTGGTCCCAAGACATTACCATAAAACCCAAACTTTTCCATGACCAAAACAGACTTCCCATATATAAATCTTTACCTCCGACCATTCCTAACTCCTCGGACGTCCGGGATCTCATCCGGACTCCAACAACATTCGAACCACATACAAACTTCCTTTATAACCCTAGCGCCATCGAACCTTATGTTAGACCCCACGGTTCGGGAACCATGCGCATATGACCAGACGTTCTCCCGTCAATAACCAACAGCGGATCTGGATACCCATGTTGGCTCCTACATGTTCCACGATGATCTCATCGGATGAACCACGATGTCAAGGACTCAATCGATCCCTGATACAATTCCCTTTGTCTAGCGGTATTGTACTTGCCCGAGATTCGATCTCGGTATCCCGATACCTTGTTCAATCTCGCACCAAGTCTCTTTACTCGCTCCGAACACATCATCCCGGATCAACCCCTTGGTCACATTGTGCACATTATGATGATGTCCCACCGAGGGGCCCAGAGATACCTCCCGCTTAAACGGAGTGACAAATCCCAGCCTCGATTCGTCCAACCCAAAGACACTTTCGGAGATACCGAGTGCACCTTTATAGTCACCCCTTACGTTGGACGCTTTGGTACACCCAAAGCATTCCTACGGTATCCGGAGTTGCACAATCCATGGTCTAAGGAAAAGATACTTGACATTAGAAAAGCTTTAGCATACCTAACCACGCATCTTTGTGCTAGGCTTAGGATTGTCTTGTCCATCACATCATTCTCCTAATGATGTGATCCCGCTATCAATGACATCCAATGTCCATGGTCAGGAAACCAACCATCTATTGATCAACGAGCTAGTCAACTAGAGGCTTACTAGGACATGGTGTTGTCTAACCCACACATGTATCTGAGTTTCCTATCAATACAATTATAGCATGGATAATAAACGATTATCATGAACAAGGAAATATAATAATAACTAATTTATTATTGCCTCTAGGCATATTTCCAACAATATATGGTGGGGGTAGGGTTTGGATCGGGGGGCCACGAGGGCAGGGTGCCCCCACCCTGGAATTTCCCCTTCTTCGACGGCACCCAAGCCCATCCGGAGGTTTCCTTCCAAAAATAATTCTCCACTTGATTTCCCGCTTCAACCTTCGCTTGATATTCCTTTTCTTCAAACAATGGAAATAGGGATAAAATTAAATCTTGGCCGGGCCCCGCTTAATAGGTTAGTCCCAAAATAATATAAAAGTGGAAAATAAAGCCCAATATTTCCCAAAATAGTAGATAATATAATGGAGCAATAAAAATTACAGAAGTTGAGACGATCAACATCCCAAGCTTAATTCCCGCTGGCCCCTGTAGGAAATGATAAAAAGATAATTTTGATGGGAATGCTAGTTGGCATAATTTCAATGTAATTCTTCTTACTTGAGATATGAATATTCAGATCCAAAGATTCAAGACAAAAGTTCATATTGACAAAAAAATAATAATCCAAGCATACTAGTTAAAGCAACATGTCTTCCAAAATAATATGGCCAAAGCGTTATCCCTACAAAATCATATAACTGCCATGCTCTATCTTCACCACACAAAGTATTTAAATCATGCACAACCCCCATGACAAGCCGGCAATTGTTTCATACTTTTGATGTTCTCAAACTTTTTCAATCTTCAAAATACATGAGCGTGAGCCATGAAACATAGCATTTATAGGTGGAATAGAATGGTGGTTGGGAGAAGACAAAAGGAGAAGATAGTCTCACATCAAATAGGCGATCAATGGGCATGGAGATGCCCATCAATAGATATCAATGTGAGGAGTAGGATTGCCATGCAACAGATGCACTAGAGCTATAAGTATATGAAAGCTCAACAAAAGAAACTAAGTGGGTGTGCATCCAACCGCTGTTTCACCAAGACCTAGGGCATTTTGAGGAAGACCATCATTGGAAAACGCCAAGTTCTATAATGAAAAATTCTACTAGTATATGAATGTGACAACATAGGAGACTCTTATCATGAAGATCATGGTGCTACTTTGAAGCACAAGTGGGTAAAAGGATAGTAGGATTGTCCCTTCTTTTTTCTCATTTTTTTATTTTTTTGGTTTTTTATTTGGGCCTTTCTCCTTTTCTATGGCATCTTTTTTATTTTTTTATTTGGGCCTTTTTCCCTTTTTTTTTTTTCGGAGTCTCATCCCGACTTGTGGGGAATCATAGTTCCATCATCCTTTTCCTCACCGGGACAATGCTCTAATAATGATGATCATCACACTTTTATTTACTTACAACTCATGAATTACAACTGATATTTAGAACAACAATATGAATCTATGTGGAATGCCTTCCGGGGTGTAACGGATGGCAATGACCTGAGCCAATGTATGAAAGAATTATGAACGGTGGCTTTTGCCAAAACAATGTCAACTACATGATCATGCTAAGCAATAATAAAATGAATGTGTCAATGAATGGTATGGTGGAAAGTTGCATGGCAATATTCTCGAATGGCTATGGAAATTCCATAATAGTTAGGTATGGTGGCTGTTTGGAGGAAGGTATATGGGGGGGATACCCAAAAGGTGCGCCGGAAGAGAGGCTAAAAGGTGAACGGGAAAAGTGCGGATAATCCATGGACTCAACATTAGTCATAAAGAACTATATCTTATTAAAAATCTACAAGTTATCGCAAAGTACTACGCCAGATGTCCTAGGGGGATAGATTGGAGGAAAAGACCATCGCCGTCCCCGACCGCCACTCATAAGACAATCAATAAATAAACTGTTCAATTTCATCACATAACGGTTCACCATAATGCATGCCACGGGAATCACAAACTTTAACACAAGATTTTAAAATTCACAACTACTCAACTAGCATGACTCTAATATCACCATCTTCAATCTCAAAACAATTATCAACATCAATCTTTTCTTAGTATTCAACACACCATAAGAATTCTTACAAATCTTGTATGCTTAATATTATGATTATTTAAGAAAATTAACATGCTATTTAAGACTCTCAAAATAATCTAAGGAATCATGAGATTCATCTATTTTTCAAAATAAAACTACCATCGTGTTTCAAAAGATATAAGAATTATAGCAAACAAACAAACTACTCCGGCGATATAAGTAAGATCAATGAGTAGTCGAATAATTATGCAACTATGTGAAGACTCTCCATTTAATAATTTAAGATCTTGGTACTTTTATTCAAACAGCAAGCAAAGCTAAAGAAAATAAAATGACGCCCAAGCAAAAAACATATCATGTGGTGAATAAAAACATAGCCCAAGTAGTTACCATGAACGAAGATTTAAAGAGGGAATGCCTTCCCGGGCATCCCCAAGATTAGACGCTTTGGTTATCCTTGAATATTACCTTGGGGTGCCTTGGGAATCCCTCGTTGGCTTTTGCCAACCTTATTCCATAGTCCATCGAATCTTTACCCAAAACTTGGAAAACTTCACAACACAAAACTTTCAGAAAACTAGTGAGCTCCGCTTAGCCAAAAAGAAAACAAAACAACACTTCAAGGTACTATAATGAACTATTCTTTATTTATATTGGTGTTAAACCCTTAATATTCCAACTTCTATGGTTTATAAACTATTTTACTAGCCATAGATTCATCAAAATAAGAAAACAACACAATGAAAAACAGAATCTTCAAAACATAACAATCTGTAGTAATCTGTAACTAACGCAAACTTATGGAACTCCAAAAAGCTAAAATAAATTGGTGGACCTGAGGAATTTGTCTAGTAATCATCTGCAAAAGAATCAACTAAATAGCACCTCCGAAAAAGTTCTAGCTAATCTCGGGCTTAAAGTTTCTGTTTTTAAAATGATCATAAAGACTTACCCAAGTCTTCCCAAAGGTTCTACTTGGCACAAACACTAATTAAAACATAAAACTGCAACGCCCGGATAATCATGCTACAAGTAATTCCACGTTGATGGTGCCACGCCACCTTGGTAACCGAGTTAATCACGGGTTAATCTAAAACTGTTTCAAATTAAATTCAAATTTATGATGACAATAAAAGTTTTCAAAAATTAAAACCAAAAAGTTCGGTTGTCAAATATTACAAAGGTAATTATGGTGAAATAAAACCTTTTTATAAAATGCCTAAATATGTTTAAATGAATTAAGGAAGAAAAGAAAATAAATAAAAGAAAGAAAATAAAAAGAGAAAAACTAAACAAAAAAAAGAAAGAGAAGCCCTCCCCCGCCGGGATCATGCCCACCGCCATTGGGCCAACCAGGCCCAGGTCGGCCCTGGCCCTCTCCCTTATCCCTCGGTCCAACCCACGAACCCTCCACCGACAACCCCCACTCCACCCACCGCCCCTTCCCACCGATCGGGATCCAGAGGGGACCATCACGCCCCAAAGCCGCCGCCGACGCCCCACACGCCGGACCCCTGGCCAACCCCCTCATTTCCTCGCAGTCCTCCCCGACCCCCGAGCCCATCCCCTCCCTACTCCCCCGTGAGCCCCCTTCGCCCCTTCCCCGGCGCCGTGGGCCGGGACGCGGCCTCCCGCCACTGCCGGGCCTTGCCGGTCGCCCCATCCTGGGCTCACCGCGGTCTCCCCACGTTGCCGCCTTGCACACCTGCCCCGGCCTGGCTTAGACCGGCATCAACGGTTAACTCCGGCGCCCACCCCCTTTTCCTCCTGCAGGTCCCTCCACGGCCCTCGGGCCTTCCTCCGGTCCGCCCGCTTACCCCTGCCTAAAGGCCGCTGGGCCGGCCGGCCACCCGCCTCCTGCCCGCCCCACGCCTTGGCCAGACGCGCCTGGCTCCACCTGTTCCGGCGAAGCCCGCCATTGCCCCTTCCTATTGCCCGGCGCCTAACCCATCCTCGCCGGGCCTTCGCCACCGGGCCTTCCGCCCGGCCACCCCGGGCCCCAAGGCCGACGAACGGGGCGGGTTGGCGCCAACTCCGACCGGGGTAGTTCGGCCCATCACTAGGGGGCCCCATAACGCTTTTAGAAAAAAAAGGAATTAAAAATAAAATAAAATAAATATAATTAATAAAAAAAAAATGATTTAATAAAATTAATAATTAATTAATTGTTAATTAACCTCGATTAGATTAACCTAATCACCAATTAAATTAACTAATCGAATTTAAAAAAGAATGAGTGTGGGTCCCATCGACCCAAAAGCCAGTTGACCGGTCAATGGTCAACGTTGACGCCGACATCACCGATGTCATGCCGACGTCATTTACTATTCGATAATGTTGATTAAATAATTAATTAAATTCCAAATTAATAAAATCTTTAGAAAATCATATCTTTTAACCAGAATTCCGATTAAAATATTTTCAACATGAAAGTTGTTTAACACAAGACAATCCGGATACGAAGTCTTTCGTCCGCCAACACCCCCCTAACCTATCGAACCCGGAACTTTCCCCTGCCTTCCCCTAAAACACTAAACCCCGGGAATTTTCCCGGATGAAAGGACACGGTGCCCCATGTGTGGTTTTGGTAATTGATGACATTTCTATGGACTAATGGTTTTGAGTTTATTTGAAGGTTTTGTCCATAGGCTTTTCTTGGAGCATGTGTTGGTTTCAAGGAGAGTTTTGTGTCGAGCAAGGTGCTATTGAAGGAATTATCCAAAGATTGGTCATGTGAGTGTTGAGCTTATTGCAAGCATGTTTGAAGAATAAGATTGTGTGATCATTCATGTACACCTTCAAGACATCATCCAAATGAGGAGAGGGAAAGATTCAAGGTTGATCAAGACTAAGTCAAGAGTGAATCAAGTTGATCAACCACAAAGCGGAGAAGATGTACCGAGAGGGATCAAGTGATCCCATGGTATGGTAAGCATTGTCCATTACGCTTGTGTGCAACCCATGTCTTCGTGAGAGTTCTTGTGGGTTAGGATTGTGCAAGTTCAAGTGATGCATCACGAAGAGATCAAGTGCTTGGAGCTTGCCCCATTGTGGTGACAATGGACTTGTGAAGATGAGCTAAGAGAGGCTCACCCCAAGAGAGTATGGGGAGCAATCAACTAGTCTTCATCCCGCCAATGCCTCAAGAAAGGTGGTCCAACTTGAGGGAGTCAAGATCGCCATCATCTAGCCTCGGACTATGTGCAAGGCAAAGTTTGCCCTTGATAGGTTTTTCTATTTTACCGGTCTCATGTGGAAGACCGGGTTATAGGATCGCTTGCCGATTATCAAGGGGGCCTCGATGAGTTGCTTGATCGTATCGCTCAGAGAGCCAAACCATTGCATCCTTGCATCATCTTTTATTGGTTCTTGTTTGGTTCTTTCTCCTTGTGAGATTTGGAGCTTATGGTCATTTTTATGACAAGCTCGAGTTCATCAAAACGGAGTTCTCAATGCATCTTCTATGATGTTTTCGGGTTGAGGGTATGTTGTTCTTTCGGTTGGAGGTTTCACCTTTGTTTGCTAAGCATACCTCCCCTGTTTTGATGCTACTGCTGTCTTGTTTCAAACAAGCTTGAGTTTGCTCCAATTCGGAGCTCATATGAAGAAGTTATGGCAGTTCTGGTTTTCCTTGGAGTATTCTTTTTTTCGTGGTTGTGGCTTTGGTTGGTTGCCCGTAGTACAGGACCTCAGCGGTAAATTTGAAGCCTCCAGCGGTAGTACGGCCCTGAGCTAGTATTGCCCAAGCGGTAGTACCGCCCTCGAACGGGTAGTCCGCTTGGGAGTTTTGCCGAGTACCGGGCCAGGTCTGGCTATCACGATTCTCGAACGGTTTTTCGTGTCGGGTTTTATGGCACTAGTAGCGGCAAGAAGCGGTAGTACCTCGGCCGGTAGTACCGCCCGCCTGGGCCTTGACCTTCTTCCATGGTAGTATCAGATAGGAGCGGTATACTTCGCCCGTAGTACCGCCTTCCCTAGCGGTAGTACCGCCGGTGGAGATTTTCGGGTAACGGTTGGATTTTTCCTCCTATAAAAGGGGTCTTTCCCATTGAACCTTATCCTTTGAGCTCGTGTTCTTCCCCATTGTTGACCTTCTCCCAAGCTTCTTCTCAATCCCTCCATGGATTCTTTAGTTTTTGGGGAAAAGAGAGAGGAGATCTAGATCCCATTTCCACCAATCACTTTCTCCTCTATGTGAGGGGAACCCTTGATCTAGTTCTTGGAGTTCTTGGTGTTCTCCTTCTTGTTCTTCCTCTCATTTTCCTCCCTAGCATTAGTTGCTTTGGTGGGATTTGAGAGAGAAGGACTTGGCACCTGTGGTGCCCTTGCCATTGCATTTGTGCATCGGTTTGAGTTCTCCACGGTGATACGTGGAATTAAAGTTGAGAAGCTTATTACTCTTGGGTGCTTGGTGCCCTTGAGCTTGTTCCTTTGGGTGCTTGGGGCCTAGACGGGGTGGTGTTCGGAGCTCAATCATTGTGGTGTAAAGCCCGGCGCCGGGTTCCAATTAGGTTGTGGAGATCGCCTGAATTTGACGGGTACTGCCACCGCCCCCAAGGGTTGCCAAAGGTACGGTTCGGTGACCGCCCCAAGGGTTGCCATTTGTACGGGTTCGGGACCCTTCAAGGGTCCCTTAGTGGAATCACGGCATCTTAATTTGGCGAGAGCGTGAGGGATTACGTCCCTAGTGGCTTTTGGGGAGCATTGTGCCTCCACACCGCCTCCAAACGGAGATTAGCATCCGCAAGGGTGTGAACTTCGGGATACATCGTTGCCTCCCCCTCGGGTATTTCTTACCGCCCCTTTATTTTGAATTTTTACTTTGTGATAGCCATATTGTTCTTTGTCATATATCTTGCTATCACATAGTTGTTTATCTTGCTTAGCATGTTGTTGGTGCACATAGGTGAGCTTAGTTGTTTTAGGTTTTGTGCTTGACAAATTAACCAAGGGTTTATTCCGCATTTGTTCAAGCCTAAACCGTAATTATTTTAAAGAGCCTATTCACCCCTCTAGGCTTACATCCCCATCTTTCACCGGATGTTTCCCTTAACCGTACCACCTCATACCACGTTAGGGCACGCCTTAGCATCCAATTTGTCTTGTCATGCATCGATATGCAATTCACATGGTATTCATTGTTTCTTCCCCTTATCTCCGAGATACGAGACCGAGTTGCCGCCTAGTTCGACCACGGAGTTGACGCCCTCTCTTGCCGTAACAACCAGGCAAACCCCCTTGATCACCGATATCGCCTTATTCTACTCTATACCGCTTGCATTAGAGTAGTGGCATGTTACCGCTTTTCGTTATACCTATCCCGATGCATAGCCCGGCCCTTGTTACTATCCGGTTATTTTACCCGCAATCCTATATGCTTAGTATAGGATGCTAGTATTTTCATCTGTGGGCCCTACATTCTTGTCCGTCAGTATATTATTCCGGATCACTCGAGGTGATCTCGGTATATACTATATACTTATACAGATACATGTGGTGACTAAAGACGGGCGGCCGTGGAGCACCGCGAGTGGATCTTTGTGGCGGAGGCAGGCAGGTTGAGACCCTTAGGAGAGGGTGGGCCTGCCTCTGCTCGGGCTCTGGATACTTAACACGCTTAACGAGATCTTGGTATTTGATCTGAGTTGGCTACGCCTATACGCACTCAACCAACTACGGGGAAAGATATGGGCACTCGCCGTGGTTCACCAGCACTTCGTGAACGCCGGATCGAGGGCGGCCGGATTGGACCGAACGCCACTAGGCTAGGTCTGGCTCGCCAGCATGCAACGTGTGTGTGTCAGGGGATGGGCCTGCACTGCTGGCTTTAGGTTTAGACCGGCGGTGGCCTCTCCGCTGAGCCTAGGTGGGCTGCGACGTGTTGATCTTCCGCGCCGGAATGACCCAGAAAGTGTGTCCGCCAAATGGACGCTGTTGGGTAAGTTGGTGCACCCTCGCAGGAAGTTAATCTATTCAATAGCCGTGATCTTCGGTAATGGACGACTTGGAGTTGTACTGACCTTATGACAACTAGAACCGGATACTTAATAAAACACACCCTTCCAAGTGCCGATACAACCGTGGTCGCCTCTCTGTGGTTACGAGGAGGGGATCCCGGTAGGTTTATTGCTATGTGATGTTACTTGGAGGACTTCAACCTACCCTCTTCTACCTGCTAAGACAAGGTGACCGTGTTTAGTCTTCGATAAGACTAGCTATCCCTCTTATTCTGGCATTCCGTAGTTCAGTCCATCGATATGGCCCTTTACACATATATCCATGCATATGTAGTGTAGTTCCTGTTGAGTACTTTGGATGAGTACTACTTGCATTGTTTCCCTTTTCCCTACTCTACTCGACACTGAAATAGACGATGGAGCCTAGGAGGCTCCGACCGCGATGACACTACTAATCGAGGTGCTTACTATTACGCAGTCACGACGATTAACTGGAGTAGTTAGGAGGATCCTTGCAGAGGCCGCCCTCTTTCGATCTCAGATCCCAGCTTTGTGCTAGCCATCTTATTGCAAACTTGTTTAACTTTGTCCGATCAGATATTGTTGCTCCACGACTGCCTATGATCGAAAGCACTTGTATTCGAGCCCTCGAGGCCCCCGGCTTGTATTATGATGCTTGTATGACTTATTTATGTTTTAGAGTTGTGTGTGATATCTTCCGTGAGTCTCGATCTTGATCGCATACATTTTGCGGCATGATTAGTGTACGATTGAATCGAGGGCGCCAAGTTGGTATCGAGCCGATCGCCTGTAGGAATCCCCTTCCACACTCCGTCAAGTCGAGTCTAGACATTCAAAACTTTACTAACTTGGCTGTGTGCCTTACGGGCCCACGCCGCCATCGGGTGGTACTAGGATCTTTTACCCTCGACCTTTACTCGACTCAACTCTTCTACTGGGTTAAACAAATTTACTAACTAACACTAGGATCCCGTGACCACATTCACCCCAAAGTTGGATAAAGCCATAGTTATTCCTTGAATTGTATTTTGATAATTTCCACACCGCCATTTGACCCTTTTGAAACATCTTTGTTTTATGGAACCCACGAGGCAGGTCGCGCCACACGACGGCCATTGGTGCTCGGATCACCCGGTGCTAGCGAGATGATGACCTATCCGGTTATCGCGCACCGAGTACACCGCCTTTGAGGAGTACCGACTTTAACCAGAGGATCGAGCCATCGCCACCTCTACTCGGGAGTATGACTCCACCACGTTGCACACCGCACATGGTGTTGGGGGACTATCGATATGGCAGTCCACGATGCTGCTTATGCCCGACACGCCTTCGGGAGAGTATCCGGAGTTGGACACCTCCCCTTCGTGCACATTGCTATCGGGCCCCGATGTTGGTGAGGAGGGTTACTACATGCCTTACTCCACGTACCAGAGAGCCCTTCTACCATCGTAACTTTGTTCTGTGTCGATGGGCTGGATCGAGCTAACCGAGTTTCGCCACGAAGTTGTACATCACCCGTCAAGCCTTTACTGCTTCGACGCTGGCACCCTTTGTCCGATCCAGAGCTGCCCGCTCGATCTACCCACCAGACCGTGATGCCCTGTGGTGTCGGGGCCAGGTGGGAGGCTACTCCCGACTTGGTCCCTTTCCCCACTTGGGCCGGGTTGCATTAGTATCCGCACCCCTGTGTCACCGACGTGGAGGACTATCCCGCCGACTACCAGCTTTCAGAAAATACCTCCCAGACGTGGGACTGATGTAGGCTTGCTTGTTAATGTTAGATGCATTCGCCGAGCCCGGCGCCTATGATGTCTTAGTCTATGTATAACTCCGTACCAACTCTATGCATGTCCTTTTGTAAGATATGCCGACTACTATGTGGTTTCTATCGTGCTTTATTATGCATGTTTCATCATGAATGATTCTTGTCCTTTAATTTCTCAAATGCCAACTACCCTCGTTTATATTAGCGGATGGTTAGACCAGTGGTCGTGGTCGTGGTGGCAACTTCCCACCACCGCCGAGTACATGGCTGGTATGATCCAACAGCTTGAGATGAATCGCCCCATGGAGAACATGATGGCTCTTTCGCCCCAATATGAACCAGCACCAAACACAACAACTCGCAGGATTTCATACGCCAACCCAATTGTAGCAGCTCAACTCAGCCCCGGATGCCGATGATCGCCGGACATCACCTATGAGATGGAGTCGATGTAGCCCCGCCATATGTCACTTTTGCTTCCTTCTTCCCGGGACCCGCAGCTCAATGGTGGAAGCCAAGCGATCGCCAGCTTGGAACAATCATCACCGCCAGATTTCCGGCTTCCGTTCCCGCCCCTCAAGGAGTCATGGACGAAGAAGCGTGAGTTCCGAACCTCACCCAAGGCAACAAGACTGAAGCTTATCAAAGAGTTCCCGGACTTGTCTCGCTATGTCAAGAGGATATTGCAACCGATGCACCAGCAAGAGAAGTTCCTGACGCCTTCAAGTCGACATCAACTCGACTTCTAGTGCACGATTTTGCTGATTTCGCCACCTTGGTGAACAAAGCTATCAATGTAAACTGGTCCGCAGGAATACCGAGCTCTAACAGGAACTGCGACACGGGCTCATCTTCGGGCCCTCGCGGGAAGATATGGATTCCCAAAAAGATGTACCCCAAATGCACTGCCCAAGGCAGTAGGCACCTCGCCGCTTACCCAACTAGGCAGCCAAAGCTTCCACCCACCACCCCAAGCCCTGCTCCCACCCCCAATAATGGTTTGTGTTCAGGTGGACAACCGGGCACCGTTAGAGAATGCAACTGAACCGTAATCACCGCCCTTCCAATGACCGCCGGGAAGCAACCAACCCCGCAACAACAATGCCAAGCCTTATGGTCGAAGTTCATGCCAACCACGTTGATCCGAACGGCTCAAGACCAGCTCCACGGATGGGTACACTCGAATTCAGACTGATGTTTATTCGATTGGTGACATTCG
>JAHIAM010010770.1:0-17081 GCA_021605205.1 Aegilops longissima | reverse complement strand
CAAAAGAATAGCAGGACATAATTTCACATATATGATGGCTAATTAAACAGATAGCATGACACAATTTCACATGTATGATGGCTAACTAAAATGATAGAATGACATACTTAAAATATGATGACTATGTAAACAGGATGACATATAAACTATACGATGTGTCTATTAAAGTGGTTGGCATGCCATAAATCACAAACATGCCGGATGGAAACATGATGGCATGATATAATTCACGGATAGAATGACATAATTTAAAATATGATGACTATGTAAAAGGATGAGATGATATAACTATATTATGTCTTTAGAAATGGGTTGGCATGCCATAATTCAGATACATGCTGTCTATGTAAACATCATGGCATGACATAATTCAAATATATGATTTATATACTAAGGAAGTGAGCAGAGGGCAATGCATATATGATGTGTCAACTAAGGAGATGGCATTCAATATTGTGTATATGATGAAAAACTAAGCATTGCAATAAACATATGCATTATATGAGTAATATAACCCTGCCAAGTTTGAGCATACACCTTGGGGGATAATAGGATGGTCATCTCCTCAATCCTCCTCTCAAGAGCTATTCAGAATCAGCAAGATATCTCCCAAGGGTAGCATTGTCTGCTCAAGACCTTGTTTTCACCGATTTCTCCATCACCAATTCAAATGGCTGATGCACAGAAGAGCAGTTGAATATACAAACATTGTCGAAAAAGCAATGAGAAATACAAAAAAACGGCATGATATAATTCACATATATGACGCTTGCTAAACAGCATGGCATTGCATAATTCACATACATAATGCCTTGCAACAAGATAACATTGCATAATTCCATATATAATGTCTTGCAACAAGATGGCATTGCATAATTCACATATATGGTAATTAGACACTAAACAGGTGGCATTCACACAAAGCATGTCTAAACTAAGCAAATGACATAGCAATGCAAGATACCATACGCACGATATGAGCAACATAACCCCGCCAAGTTAGGGCATGCACCTGGGGGAATATGACGGTCATCTCTAATCCTCCTCTCGAGGAGCTATCGGTAACCAGAAGACATGCGTCAGATAGCATTGTCCGCTCAAGACCTTGTTTCCACTCCAGATTTTTCCATGACCATGCAATGGCTGATGCACGAAGAGTAATTGAATGTACTAAAATTGTTGACAAATTTAACACGTAATAAAAAATGATGGCATGATATAATTCACATATAAGATGACCACAACCGGTGGCATTGCAAAATTCACATATATGATGCCCTGCTAGACAAGATGGCATTGCATGATTCACATATACGATAAAGAAACTAAAAGATGGCATTGACACAAAGCATGTCTAAACTAAGAAGATGACATCTTTAATGTATACAGAAGCAATAAGGCACCATATGCATGATATTACCAACATCAAGATGCCAAGTTAGAGCGAAGACCTCATGGGGTAAATAGGAGTGGTCTTCCTTCCAATCCCCTCGTAACAGTTATCTTCCTCTTGATTACGATCCAAATGGTGGAGGGGGGCTGCCTTTGCCCCACCATGGAACGACGTCTCCATGAAATTTTATTCCCCAAGGCTCGCTCTTTGCTCTACATGATCAGGCCCATTGTGTACAATAACCTGCATGCATAGGAATAAAACATAGTGAGATTATGTAAGGAGTGCATGCACAAACCAGAGTGATGTAGCAAACTGGATAGACCCAAAACCAATGATAGGCGATAATAGCTTTAGTTAAAAATAGATAATGGCTCCTTTAATGTTTGTTTGCACCCAACATGAAACCATAGTAGACACCGGAGATTAACCGATAGTAGATGAAGTACCATTGCTGCCCCAATATGTACCCCACAACCATTTAAAACTCAAGTTTAAATTAGTTTGGCCCTTCTAATTGAACACGACGATAATGTAGCTGCCTTTGCACCATAACTAAAGGGCATGGAAATACCCTTCTTCGCCCTATCCTCAAGGCATTGGCTTGATGATGGTAACAAAGGGATGGGGGAAAAGATTGAGGGCAAAGAAGCCAACATTGTGTGGTAACCCTTGTTAAATAGCTGGGTGGACCACAATGTACAGACGGACAAACCACAAAGGTTTTTTTTACAATATCTGAATGAAATTGAGTAAGGGCTTGTTTGAATTTGAGGATTCAAAATGCAGGATAGGAAATAGACAGGAATAGGATAGGAAGCAATGCAAAAAGAGAATTTAAAACACATGATTTCCGCTAACTGGGTGTTTGATTCACAACAATTGGAAGATCACGATGCAAAAAGCATGGTGAGATTAAGTCAAAAAGAAAATGTACGGTTATAATGCTATTATGCTATATCTCTTAGTCTTGTGCTTGATGAATAGGAATATGAAAAGGAGGAGAAGTGGAAATTAGAATTCATGGTTTTTCTTTCAAGGAGACACTAAAGGAACAAATCCACAGTTTTCCTTTGCTCCATTCCTTTGCACCAAATTCATGAAAAGTAGTACCATAGGAAACTTTCCAATTCCTATGTTTTTCATTCACCCTTTCAAGCATCGCATTCTAGTAGGCGCTTGAGCAAGGAAAACCACACTAAAAAATGTTTTTGTGCTACTTCTATTACTTTGGACCCCGCCACGCCATACTAGCTCAACTCCGTGCCCATCGACAAATGCAAGTCAAACGAAGAGATAAATAATGATGGGCTCAAGAGAGTCCATCACGGATAGCTGTTTCGGTACCTCACCGCTTGTCATATAGTAGGATAAAATAATCGATTTCCCACTACGAAAGTGCCATTATAACATGTAGAGTAAAAAGAGATGCAACAAGTGTACAACTTTGGGGCCATTCATCTCAGGTGATTGGGTTGGCGGTGAGGATGCTCCGCGACTTTGCTGTCGGAGGAGGGAAGAAGATCAGGCATCCGGAGATGGAGCCCGAGGTACGCTCCACGTGATGGAGGGTTTCCGTGGAGCAGCCCGTGAGTTGGACGACGCCGAGGTGAAGCAGACAAGAGAACAAAACAACGTTAACCTGAGGGAATTTAATAGCATCTCCAATACATGACGAAAATACATAACCACAAAGTGCTAGATGAAAATACATCACCGCCATCTCCGAACTTAACTGTCAAACTGAACTTAACCTTTAAACTGAATTTTGCGCGAAACCAACGCACAGCAAGGTGAGGCTACACGCCGTCGACATTTTTCATTCGTCACCGATTTTGCAGCCATTGGATACGAAATCAAGGGCCTCGGTTCATCTTCAACCTCCACCCCGAGCCGCCACCACCACCGCCAAACAAGAGCCCCCGGTCAAAGGCGTCCCCCCCAAACACTCCCCACCGCCCCCCCCTGCCATCCTCTAGGCCCCCCCATGCCGAGCCCCGATCCCCACGCCCCGCCTAACGCCCCCACCGCCCCACCACCGCCCCATCCGAACCCTAAGATAGATAGTGGGTACCTCCCCAGCCCCCCCGCCGGCTGGTTCTTCCTTCACCCCCGGAGCCCCCCACCCTGAAAATCGACACCCAAAAGTCGATTCAACGATCAAGGAAGAATCGAGCAGATCGCAAGCAAGAGCAAGAGCGAGAGCAAAGAAAAGCAAGAGAATAGAAGAGCACCAAGGGGACCGAGAGGAAGAGCAAAAGAGCAGGAGCGAGAGCTAAAGCAGCAAAGCTCCTGATGTGGACGCCCCGAGGAGCGACCCATGGAGGAAGTGGGGCCACGCCGCCGGGATGGAGCCGACTGCGGTCGGGACCGAGGCCGCAACACCGGAGATCAATCAAGAAGAAAATGCCATTAGTGTACAACCTCTTGGTGGCGCCGAAGGCCGCAGCTTCATCCGAGGAAACGGTGATGATGATGCTCTTCCGTGGTGCAGGTGAAGACGGCGGTGGGGAATGGAGGTGGCGAAAGACGAGGGGAACGCGGGCACTCCGAGGTGGAGGACGGTGGTGAACCGGGGACGATGAGATCGACGACTTCCTCATCCCCGGGGATGAGGGACGCCGAGGTGTTGCTTGGACGACGCCGGGGGAAGAGGTGCCGGGTGGCGAGAGGGTGGGGTTTCATCGCTGGTTTTCGCGGCTCGTTACGAATGGGTGGGGGATGGGATGGCGGGGGAACCATGGCTTAGAGACGCCGTCCAAATGTGGGTAAGTTAAAAGTACCCCCACCGATTTGGGGGTTCTTTCGGTTCGGGGTACCACGGCATTTTCGGGTCGGATTTCAAGAGGTGGGAGTTTTCGCGTTGTTTTGGATAGCAAGGCGGGTTGAGATGGAGGAGTTGTCGAGCACAACGAGACAAAGATATATCTTAAATATTTCGGCTAAAAAGGCGGGTTGAAGAGGCGGAGTTTCCGGACGAGACAGAGACGCTTAGCTTGAATTTTCCATAACAAGGCCGCTTGAAATTTGAAGAACAAGCTTAACGGTACCCAAAAAAGACAATTTGCACCTCAACACCCAACACACACACAAACACCATTTAGACTAGAGTAAGGTACACGCATTGCACGATGAGATTTGGCAACCAAATTATGAATAAATACCACATTATAGCATGCAAGCTTTGAGTCATATATGCATGATGAATGTTCGCTTAATTTTATAGTTCATTTCATTCAAAATCATCTAGTTTTTATAAGAAAGCTAATCTATTTTAAGATTCATGAAATTGTGTAAGACATAAAGTAAAACAAATAATGGCAAATCATGTAGAAAACATTTGGGCAATTTGGAAAAGATTCTAGAAAAATAAGAAGTGCTTGTGTTTTGATGTTTGTGCATTATGCTTAAGTTCAACCATGGAGTCTTCTAGATTATACATGTGGAAATCTGGTGGAATCTAGATGATATCCAACGCCAATAGTGCTCAAATTTGCCATCTTTGGACCATCGGATTCCCTTCATCCAACGCACCATCTTTCAAAGTTAAAGTTACCCAAATATAAAAAAATAAAATATAATATATATAGGGGTATAGATATAGATATGTGATGAAAGTCCCATCATCTCCAATTAGAATAGTGTGTCCATGCACGGATGCGACGTGGCCAAATGATGTCGCCATCGATCTCAAATTCAAATCCCCGACCTTGTTCAATGTGTATACATTACAACATGCTCCTTTCCAAACCACACCGCACAATCTCCTATATTCAGCATGCATGGGTTTCAAACATCGGATCTTTATTCAAATATTTGAATTCAACTTTACATTGATTATGACCTCACCTATTTTTTACACCCACACAAAGAGTCTTCTTTATAATTGTACCACTAACTTTCTCTCGGCATGCATGCACACACCTACCAATGGCATTATCCATCGCACATCAATCTTTTTCTTCAGGTCGGTCTCCATGAAGGCACACACCCACACACCCCCCTCCATCATATCGGCATTCTTATCTCTCACGCCATGTGCAACGATCGATGTTCCTTATGTATGTGTTATATAGCTAGGTCTTTCATAGTTTTCCACAAAACCGATCAATCGATATATCCAAGGAGGTCTCACCTCTTTCCCACGCCCACATCGATCAATCTATACCTCTCTATAAGGATTAACATATATAGCTAATACACCCACATTAATTATATATCCAACGCCCCTCTCATCATCCATGCCTTCCGCTTCATCTCCGGGACGGCAATGAAGACAAAGAAGGGCCCCCCCCCTAACATCACTATATATCGAGGCTAATATGAATGTGATCATTAGACAATTGCTTAAAAAGGTTTAATTTCATGAATTGACCTCCTCGAGGATTAGCAATGCTTGGCCCCTAGCTCATTTATTTTTCATGGTTCACCGCAAAAAGGTTCGCCTCTTTAATATCGATCTCGACTTGTGCATTCCTTCATAGTCTCCTCCACGCCCTCGCACCATCTTCTAGCCCCCACCGGATTTTGCCACATGTACAATCTAGCGCCATGGTTGAACTTAAGCATAATGCACAAACCTCAAAACAACAAGGGTTCTCTTTTGTTCTAGAATCTTCCGATCATAACCCCAAACTTTTTTTCTAGTTGAATTGCCATTATTTGTTTTTACTTTATCTTTACAACGCACAATTCCATGAATCATAAAATAGATTAAGGGCTTTTTGATTCAAAGGATTCTCAAAGGAATTTTGGAGGATTCTAATCATTAGGAATTTTTCCTATCTTGGTTGTTTGATCGAGGATTGTAAACCATAGGAATTTTTCCATATGATTCATTTGCACTAGATTTCATAGGAAACATCCCATCCACTCAAACCTCTTTGAAAGAATTCTGCCATGCACAATCAAACACTGAAACCGAGGATTAAGACAATTCCACTATAATCCCATGTTTTTCCTATTCCCTTTTAGCTTTTTTAATAAAAAACTAAGAGGGTGCTTGGTCCAAGGGACTTATTTTGTCTGATAAAATAGTCTCTTTAAGAGACTAAAGTTCCAAGCACCCGAAAAGAGGGGCTAAACTAGTCTTGAGACTAATTTTTTAGTTATACTAAAATGTGGATTTCCTCTCCCCTCATTAACCCTCTCCTTTAACCGGGCCATTTTGGATTGAGGGTTTGGAGGATAATAAATCCATTAACTTGATTTTAGTCTCTTAGTATTTGATCCAAGAATGGATGAGGCTAGTGTTTTAGTCTCACTACTTTTAGTCATGGGACCAAACGATCCAAGCACCTCTAATTGATTTTGAATGAGATGAACTATAAGAATTAAATGAAGGGCACTGCATATATGACCGAGATTACATGCTAAGTGTGGTATTTATTCAATTTGTTGAAATCAATGCGGCAATGCACGTACCTTATTAGTACTTCCGGTATGTGCAAAACACGAAATTAGAATACCAATGGCACGCTACACAATTTCTCTTACGCATGAAGCCAGGGCACATGGAGGCGTTGTTTACCTCCTTGGGGATTGATCAGGACGCTGTGGTTCCGTAAAATGTATTCCTCCCCGAGCCAACGGACATGCACGGAATGTGCACACGCCACACACGACTCATTCCCGCAACGGGTTTAAAATTTTGTACCAAGATCCACCCCATGTGATAATTTGACGCGGTAAAGTCGTTCACTTCATTGATGGCAATTAATACAGCGATGCAAATTGAGGGACGGAGGGCGGAAGAAAGACATTATTATCCACCACGCCATGCGAGTAGTTAAATCGGGTTGCTAGTAGTACTTCCATTGGTTTCTTCGATTTTGTGCCAATTTTGACAAGAATATAATATTTACGATTTGAGCAGGTGTTTGAAATTTATGTTCCGCTAAACTCATCGGGAGCCGCCGGCCTCAAACCAAAACCATCAATTAATCTTTACCTTGTTCCCATCACATTCAAAGCCTGCTCACACCTACTAGTACGCACAAACCTGAACGTGTTCCACTATGCAGGTATTAGTACTAGTGCTAGTACTTAGGTTATAAAAGGGGAACACCTAACCAAAATTACTCTACCTTTCCTCCTAATTCTTCTTCTTCGTCTGTTTATGGCGTGAGGAGCTCTAGGTCGAGAACTACTGTAAGGAGCGGCAACCAAGGCTGGGAAAAGAGGGGTCCCACCACAGAGACCTCGAAGATCTCTCACGGGCAAGCGATGGCTCCGGAGCGCCCTAGCCTGAGGGAACATGCCGAGCCGGATGGAGTCGTTATCCCGAGGATGCCCGATCAGCTCAATAAGCACCTCAATAAGTAGAAGGAGTTCATCCAAGGCTTGATGGAGTTGTAAGGAGAGCCTCGACGACATGCCCGCTGAGCTCAATCAGGGGGAGTTGACCGCTTGGTGATGTGCAAGAAGAGCATTGCCTCGAGAAGAAGGCATGAAATCCTGCACTTCAGGAGGAAAGGCAAGCCCAAGATCAACCTGAAGGAGAAGAACGCCCGGAAGAAGCTGCATGAGAATAGTAGTTCCCGATGAAGATGCTGAGCCCTCGCATGGAAAGTATGAGGAGTTCGTTCGTCGCACCTGCCAAGGTACGAATGGCCGTGGAAAGATGAAGGCTCGCCGAGAAATCCTGCATCATGGAAGAATGAAGAAGATGGCGGGGAGACGCGAAGGAGATGGAGGTCGGGGGAGAAGAAGTTTACCTCTGCTTAATTAGATCATTTGGGGTGATAATCTTCCTTCTTCTTTTGTCTGTGTTTCATCTTTTGCTTCGGTGTTTCGCCAAGACGGTCCTTCGAGGCATGAATAGTACAATTTTTTTTTGAGGGAATGAATAGAACAATGCTAACAATGAGATGACTAGCAAATTAGATCATTTTTATCGCCATATGGCATGGGCTGCGGTAGGTTCCCCGCAATACTACCCGGGAAAACTTGAGTATACCGACGGTTTTTGCTTCCCGATCAGGTCGTTGCATTTATAAAGTCAAATCACAAGGCCCCGCCCCCAAAGAGAATGGCCAAATCACAAAGGCCCTCGCCTCGTGAAACCACCAAGCTAGACTGCCCCCCCTAGCCTTTTAAAAATGTATACTTTGTACAACAAGAGTATCGATGGATTCGCCATGGAGCAAAACTTGAAATTAAAAAAAGGTGGTACATATAGAGAGCCTTGCCAAATTATGATATAGTACTATTAAAAAGGCTAGTCACAATAATGGTGTCCAGACAACCCACCCCTCAAATAAAACTAAGCACCCGAATTTTTGACAAAACTAAGCACCCTGAAATTTTGACAACTAAACTTGCTATATGATGTTGGCAATATATTGTAAATATAATGTGAAGAAACGAGGGTAGTACTATACCAACTAAAAGATGAAATGTAAGAAATACTAATGTACGCATCAAGAGTTAAAGTAACAAGAAGAAACATAACATAGTTCCGTGGGGCCCACAACACACCCCTCAAATTAAATTAACACACCTGAAATTAAACTTTAACTACCCGTAGACACGATTAGAACCACCATGAGCAACGACCGCCACCTTACTGAGTCCTTGTCCACGCCCCCGACTTCGCCCTTGTCCCTCTTCCTTTCCGAATTTCTTGCTTGAACCGCCAACTTGGCGTTTCTTCATCCAACCCTTGTAGATATTGAAACAAAGGTAGCCATCCATTGCAGGTGTGGATTGGTTATATCAGTACATTCCCTGCCATGCATGACGATGAAATGTATGGAGGTTTCTCCCATCGACGAAGGATGAACCATGGTCTGCCAGGTCAAGATTGAAGGCACAGAGGACACCAGCCGATTCTTTTGGAGGTCGGTGGTTTCAACGAGGCCTATCCGACGCAGGACTTCTTTTCGTACCAAAGTCTACAAGAAAATTTGACTAGGTTTTCAGGAAGTCCTTAAAACGGCACTCAAGTCGGCATGGCATATGTGGTAGACCAAGCATAAGTCATGCACGCAAACCCGGATCACGGGGCTTCTTCCTCTCTTCGCCCTTTAGATCCTTCTCTCGCCCCGTGACTGTGGTGTACTCAACATCTAGCCCAAAACCCACTCATCATCCGAACTTAACATGCCCCGCGAGAAAGGCATCCTTTCACCTCGGGAAGAACGGGTAGATGACGGAACTCATCGCCGTGATGGTTCTAACTTTGTACTCACCCCGATCGGGAGATTTGGGACGCCATGGATTTGGGAGGAGGGTTAGGATTAGTGGAACTGCGAATGTGAATGGACGGACGATAGGAGCGAACCCCGGTATTAAAGGACGGGGGACAGTAGGACGAATAGCGAAACGGGTAGTGGCTTTCCATTCTCCCATGATACGGCTTCCAAGAGCCCTTGGATCTGAGATCGAACGGTTGCATGGCGTGATTCTAGACCTATGGGTGAATATCCTATCCGGAGGGTTTTCGCAAATTTTCAGAACTTAGCATGCACCGCTTGATCTCGATCCAAGGGCTGCCAAAGTCTGATTGGTCCCTACCACCATCTGGCCAGGTCGGTTTGGAGATTTAACACGCGTAGGCTATCCATGTTGGCATGTCATAATAGTCATCACTTAGTCACCATACTACAACAAGGTTGGCTATAAGGTTTATAATGTATTTTTACCTCTCTTTTTTTTTACCTTCTCTTAAATATAAGAACTTTTTGACACTAGTGTAGTGCCAAAACGTTTATATTATGGGACAGGGAGTACTAGTATTTATTATTTGCCAAGGAGTGACCTCTTCCAATGAAATGGTGTTGCTAAGTTTGTTATTTAATTAGCTATAGACTCAAAATTGTCTTTTCACCTAGGTACCGCTTAACATTTCTTCCTTGGGTCACCAAACTAGTTCTCTCTTCTGATTAACTTCCACATTAGACTTTATGCCTATGTGGGCTTAAGCACCGTAGGAGCAAGTAGGTGCCCCCTGCTGTAACAAGAGTGAAATGCATTGATCGGGTGTTGTTTATTTTGACAAAGGATTGGGGTCATTCATGTGTAATTGTATCGATAGGTTTCTTCCGATATTATTTCATCTCTAGAGCCTTAAACATCCTGAAATAGATAAAAATTATCTTTGCAAACAAAAGCGCTCAACTCTCAACCTGATCCAAAACTTGTGAAGAAATAATCTTATTGTGCTTTGCAGGAAATGGTTCATCATAAGTCTTTCACCGATTGTAGTAAAATTCATACATGGAAGATTCTAGACTAAACATAAATGGATACACTTTTATTCATGCGATACTCCAATAGAGCAAGATCATGCATGGAAGTCTCCACATGCTTAGACAAAGGATTACATTGAGCTAAGACTAATGATCAACATTTAACTTAGTAATGCATATGTCAGGTGAACCTCCGAGTCCCCATGCACATTGTTGGGGTCAAATAATACCATGCCTTCCATGTCCACATCGGGGAAGGTCCCAAAGAGTCCAAGTCCTTGACGAGCGTCCGCCCACCTCCGAGGGGTAGTAATAGTGAGCACCACTACATCGCCTAGGGGTCCGCCACGGGGCCGCCTGACGACACTCATGTAGATGTGGCGGCGGCCGCGGATCCCGGTGGCCACGATCAAGAGGAAGACGCCTCCCGCCCTCCTCCGAGACTAGCAGGCGGCCTGATCCTCCAAATTTCCGCAGGGAACGGTAGCACGCTCATTTGATGTTCTTCGCCAAGGGCCGGGATCGCCACACGCCTGTGGTGATGCATGATGTCCCCAGCCCCAAAACGCACCGCACTCATAGCAGAGACGGGGCCTTGGAGGCATCAACCAGGCCCATGAAATGGGGAGTTAGGGACACCGCCTTGAATATATGAGCAAGCCATTTACTACAAAATAAATCATGACGCCTATAAGAGAGATTAAACTAATCATGGACTAGCATAGTAGATGAACAGACGAGTCTAGGACACGGAGAAACATTTTACCCAATTTCAAACAGAAGGACAAAACACAACGGGCAACGGGAGCAACCATTCTTGAGGTTGTCGCCATGTCGTTGAGGAAGATTGCCAGGTCGGGAAGAAGTCGCCGCGAAGTCGGTGCAGCCAAAGAGTGCGCCCCTCAACGCACCCAAATGGAGCCGGAGGAGTGGTCAGGGACGCTATGTCCGAATGGAGCCAGGAGTAGCCCGGCGAGATGGTGCCCTCCCATTCTCTATTCTTATCTCTATCTTAACTACTCTTCGTTTTTATAATATACTAGTTGTAGTTGTCAAACGAATAGTACGGCCATCCACTTGCCCGCTGAACACCCCGCTTTCCATTAAACCCGCATGCAAACCGGAAACCTACTCCCTGGGAGGAAATTTGTTCCACGGAGGGTTATTCCAAACAGCAACTTAGCATGCACGCTTGATTCAGATCCAATAAAGACCCATCATGGTCGCACTTACCAATGCTCGACGCCGGTCCCTACTTTTGAGATTTAACATGGGGTTAGGCTATCCGATGTTGGCATGTCATACATAGTCATCACTTAGTCACTCATACTACAACAATTAGCTATAAGGTTGGCTATTGGTATTTTTTTACTCCTCTCTATCTATTTTTCAGATTTTCCGTCCCATAATATAAGAATATTTTGACACTAGTGTAGTGCCAAAACGTTCTATATTATGGGACACAGGAGTACTAGTATTTATTGCATTTACCAAGGAGTGACCTCTTCCAATGAAATGGTGTTTGTTTGTTTTCATTTAATTAGCTATAGACTCAAAATTGTCTTTTCACCTAGGTACACGCCTAGCACGCTTTCTTCCTTGGGTCACCAAACTAGTTCTCTCCTTGATTAACTTGCCACATCGCATGGCTATGTGGCAAGCTAACACCCGAGGAGCAAGTAAGCAATAGTGCGCTTTAATGGCATTTTGCATATGTGGAGGAAAGAGAAAGGGAAAAGTGGAAGTGGGCTCATGCAAGAGCCAACCCTACTACATGGTGGAGCATTGGGAGAGGCACCGAGGAGGTGGTCAGAATCGAGACCACGCCGGTAGGCACCACAGCTAAAATGATAATGGCAAGTCAAATCACGGGCCCCACCTGCCCAAAGAAGAATCCAAATCCACAAGACTATGTTTGCAGAGACCCTCCCCTCGCTCTCGAACCGACTAGGCGGAAGCCCCGGGCACCACGCAGAAAAGCCCCGACTCGATTTTAAATAGTATAATATACTAATTTTGTATCCATGGATTGCGCCTGCCATGGAGCAAAGTGTTAAAACCGGGACACATGTAAGATAAACATGCCCTTGCTTCGTCCGATCAAGACGGCGGTTTGGGGCACGCTTCTCCAATGGAACGGAGCTATTGGTCGCACACATGTGGGACGCAATTGAGAACCCACCATAGGCACACTGCCCCGCAAGTCAGACGAGCGATAGTACTAAGAAGTGTTGTAGTACCTTTTGGTGCCGGACGATCCCCAAGACACAAGATTAGTTCGTCCATGCATGTGACCGACTCCGAGACACGCTTGGATTGGCTATCGCCTATATATCGGGTGTGGTAATGGCTGTAGTTGTGGTGAGAAATCCAAAAAGGTTTCTTGTCATCTGCAAAATTAGGTGTCATGTGCTTGGATCAGGAGGGTTAAAACAAACCAGGGGCTAGTCATTGGGGAACATGCAAACCAGGACTACTCGCTGCCATCTAGGTCAAGCCGGGCATGTTAATTAGGACATCTATCAGGACCCCTTTTCTAAGAGTTTATCTTTAATTTGAGCTTTGTTCCGTCTAGTTTGTCCGCCGATTCATGTTGTCTCCTTTGGGGGAGGGATTTCTGTCATGTGGCATTTTTCGTTATATGTTATAATCCGCGCTTCGATCAAAATGACGACAACCGGCCCGGACAAGTGCATGAAGACTTTCACAATCATTGACGAGGTCGGGTCTAGAAAAAGAAAACTAGTACACTCCACTATATAGGCAGGAGCCTCCGCTTGCTTGCTAGTGTTGCTCTTCCACCGCCTCGCCTCTCCAGATCTAAACACGCAAAGGGTGGCCACACTCTCTCTCTCCCACCGGTCACAGATCCACGGATCCTCTCCGCCGGGAAGGTGAGAAGGTGCAACGCTCAGCGGTCGCCCTGGCGACGGTTTTCCCACGCCTGGTCCCGACAGCCTGCTTTGCCATTCCTCCCAAGCACCCCGAGGGAGGGCCCACCCTTCTTCCTGGCCAGGTGGGCAGATCCGCCCCGCCCCCACCTAGCACATCCCGGCCACCATCGTATAACTTCCTTCAAACCAGCCTTGTTTTCCAGCTCCGACGCCGCTGATTTGTATCTTTTACTATTTCTCAGGCCCCCAGATAGGATCGATCGGGTTAAACCACCTATTTTTTTACGCTTAAGAGGTAAAACTAGTTCATGCACCAATCTAGTACTACTTGGTTCAAACAAGGAAGAAAGGGGTGGGGGGGGGAGGATTTGTTACCTGAATCTAGGACTTGGTCAAAGAGGAAATAATGGGGAAAAGTAAGTAGACCGCTATCCAACTGGTCTCTAGGTCTATAGGGAAATAAAGGAAACGCAGACAAACTCAATATAAACCCGATCTATTGGTTAAAAGGAAAGAAAGTGGGGATGGGGAAAGTAAAGAGTAAGTCCAGATAGATTTGCTAGCCTCAAAGAAAGGTGGTATAAACAAAAAATGGGACCAACCCATATCCTGCTCGATGTTTGTTGCCCGAGCCATTTATGTAATGCCACGGTAAAATGTAGCAAGACATTAAAAGTAAGGACATTAAACCAATGTTGTTTTCAAGAATGCCTCCAAAGAATATGAATCAATGGCACTTTTTACATGTCCTCGCTAAAATTTCCCATTAAGATAAGTTGGTTCTTTTCATTAGAAATGCAACCGCCCCGTCCGCCACCCCCTGCGCCAAAGTAATGTCGATTTAACGGTTGTCATAGTTAATCCTAATGCCCACACTAATATCTAGCAATGCCACCGCTAGAAATTGCTACCCCCTTGTAGGATTGCCATTCAGATAAGGAACATGCCTTTTCATTTGATGCATGTTTCATCACTTGTTAGTCACCCTCCTTTCAACCTTTTTGTAAACATAGAATACATTTCACGCCGATCTTAGTTGAACTGCACAAATGATATCCAAATTATAGTTGAGCATTCCAGAGCTTACAACCAACCTTGATGTTGCTCAATTTTATTGCAACTAATGAAAAGAAGCTGGGTTTTTTCGATGGAATGGAACCGGGCTGGAGCCCTTTTCTTTTTTTTTAAGAAGCTGCTAGCTCACGGACATTGCTTCATTTTAGGTGAACTGCACCAAAAGGTCCCATGAATTGAATCATCCATGTTGGTGACCAAAGAGCCCCAAGATCCCGCCTAAGCACCCCGCCCCATCCTACGACGACGGACACCTTGTTTCCACCGCCAACCCTAGTGTCAATGATAAAATGAAGTAATAATACATTAAAATAGAGCGAGTGTCATCTCTATCATTTCATTCCAATGTAGATAAAGAAAGTGCTTTTCTTTGTTAAAGTATGTTTCATCAACTAGTCCCATTGTTAATGTTTAAGCGCTTTCGCAAATTGGGGTGCTTAATTTTAGTTGATATGTACAAAAATAGAGATTTGAATGTCTAGGTGCCCCTTGTACTACCGCTGTACACCGATGTTCATCACCGCGTAGGTGTATCCGGGAGACTTGGGACAATGTCCAGATGAGACGCCCGCCCTCCCCGAGATAGCAGCGGCGCGATCCTCCAAAGATTCGACACGGTGAACGGGTAGCACGCCTGTGATTGATGTTCTTCGCCAAGGGCCAGAGGATCGCCACCTCCTGCTGTGATGCATGATGTCCCCGGCAGCCCCAAAACGGCACCGCACTCATAGCAAGAGACTAAGGGCCCTTGGAGGCATCAACCAGCCGCCCATGAAATGGGAGTGGCTAGGGACATTCCGCCGCTTGAATATATGAGCAAGTTACTACGAGATTTACTACAAAATAAATCATGACGCTATAAGAGATTAAACTAATCATGGACTAGCATAGTAGATGAACAGATCGAGTCTAGGACAAGAGAAAACATGAATTCTACCACATTTCAAACAGAAGGACAAAAACACACGGTGCAACGGGAGCAGACCATTGCGTTGGAGGTTGTCGCCCATGTCGCTGAGGAAGAGGTTGCCGAGGTCGGGAAGAAGTCGTCGCCGGGAAGTCGTGGCTGCTAGCAACAGAGGTGCGCCCCAAATGTCAACAAAGCCCACCAATGGAGCCAGGAGGGAGGGTCAGAGGACGCTATGGCCGAATGGAGCGCAGGAGTAGCCCATGAAGCAGAATGGTGCCCTCCTAGTCTCTATTCTTATCTCTATCTTAACTACTCTTCTTGTTTTTATAATATACTAGTTGTAGTTGTCAAATCGAATAGTACTGGCCATCCACTTCACGCCCGCTGAACACGCCTCGCCTCCCATTAAACCCGCATGCAAACCGAGAAACCTACTCCACCAGGGAGGAAATTTGCCGTTGCCACGGAGGGTTATTCTGCAAATTTTCAGCAACTTAGCATGCGATCGCTTGATTCAGATCCAAGGGCTGCCAAGACCCTTATCATGGTCGCACCTACCACGACTGTCATACGACGCCGGTCGCCTTCTTGGAGATTTAACATGGTGCTAGGCTATCCGATGTTGGCATGTCATACATAGTCATCACTTAGTCACTCATACTACAACAAGGTTAGCTATAAGGTTGGCTATAAGTGTATATTTTTACTCCTCTCTATTATTTTTCAGATTTTCCGTCTCCATAATATAAGAATATTTTGACACTAGTGTAGTGCCAAAACGCTCTTATATTATGGGACACAGGAGTACTAGTATTTATTGCATTTACCAAGGAGTGACCCTTCCAATGAAATGGTGTTGCTAAGTTTGCTTCATTTAATTAGCTATAGACTCAAAATTGTCTTTTCACCTAGGTACACGCGCTAGCACCGCTTTCTTCCTTGGGTCACCAAACTATCTCTCTCTGATTAACTTGCCACATCGATTTATGGCCTATGTGGCAAGCTTAAGCACCCAGAGGAGCAAGTGACAATAGTGCGCTTTACATGGCATTTTGCATATGTGGAGGAAAGAGAGGCAAGGAAAAGTGGAGAAGGGGCTCATGCAAGAGCCAACCTCTACTACATGGTGGAGCATTGGGAGAGGCACTGATGGAGGTGGTCAGAATCGAGACTCACGCCGGTCGAAGGCACCACAGCTTAAAATGATAATGGCAAGTCAAATCAGGGCCCCACCTGTCCAAAGAAGAATCATTGTCAAATCACACAAGACTATGTTTGCAGCAGCCTACTCCTCGCCTTTCTCCTCTGCCGAACCGACTAGGCGGAATCGCCCCAACCACAGCAGAAAAGCCCTCGACTAATTTTTAAATAGTATACAATATACTAATTTTGTATCCATGGATTGCGCCTGCCATGGAGCAAAGTGTCTAGAAAACGCGCACATGTACAGAGTATACAACATGTGTCAGGTCGGCCGCATCAGACGGTCGGTTCGCACGCGCTTCTCCGAATGGAACGGACGCATATTTGCTCGACACACATGTGGGACGGCAATTGAGAACCACCAAGGCACATTCCCCCCCGCAAGTCGGGGAGACGAGCGATAGTACTAGAGAAGT
>JAHIAM010010769.1:0-19344 GCA_021605205.1 Aegilops longissima | reverse complement strand
TCTGGATTTATTTGGGTGATATATTTTGTGTCCCTCGTATCCCCAACACCAGATTGCATAACCGTAAAGTTTCGGAGTTTATAGGTGGGAATTCTAGTAGCTTAGTGATATTCTTTCCGGCTGATGTATGATTTGAGATTGGGGTTCAACGCTAGTGGTCCGCCCATTCACGGTCGATTTACAAGGGTCGCGAGACGCCTTAAAGAATCCTTGGCTATGCTGATTCGGGACGCCTTGTTTGTCATTCGTGACATCCGCTATACGTCAGGTCCGTGGGGCCCCACCACGTAACACTTTGAGCGTAAATTCTATCATGTGTTTGTTCCGCTCATTCTAGAAGCCAACCTTTGTTTTCATTTGTGATATTTGAATTGTTTCTAAGATGATGTTATTTCCATATCCCTTATCTAAGTGGCTTCTCACCTTAATGGATGTGTGATGATTATCTTTGAATTCATTCGCTCATTCTTGTTCAATGTTTATTGTGAAGACTATATGTTGCAATTTCTATCCGCTGATTCTACTTATCAATTTGTCTATCAAAGGACTAACGGATGTCACCTCTTCAGATGGCTCCGCCAACGCGCTCAATCCGGATCACAATGATGGGGATCACAACCTCCACCTCCACCTCCGCCTCGTAAGCTCCGGCAAGCTATCATGGCAGCCACCAATGCCAATGCTCGATGATTTTGCAGCTCTTGCAAGAACGTATCAGGGCAAGGCAATCAAGGCAATCAAGGCAATCAAGGTCAAGGCAACCATCAGCCACACTTTGCTACTCTCACCGGCCTCGCTAATCACCAAGTCTTTCGGCTTCGTGTTGAGGCTACAGATGCGATTTATTGGTTAGTGGACATCTGCAAGCACTTTGATCGTAGCAATGTCGCACTCGAGGACTTTGTCAAGTTTGCATCGCTTCAACTCAAGGATCAAGTTGCTGAGTGGTACCAGAATACAAAGATTCCAGAGGAGGTCGTTCATTACCGATGAGTTCCGCCGTGATTTCAGAGCTCATCACATTCAAGAGTGTTGTTGAGAGCAAGCGTGAGGAGTTCCGCAATCTCAAGCAGGGCAACATGTCTGTCTATCAATACAATATCCAGTTCCAAGCTCGCTTGCTTTGCTAAGCAAGATGTACTGATGAAAGGAGTATGATCTATCGCCGAGGTGGTCCGAGAGAAGATCTGCAATTACTCTTGTGCTGTTTGAGCCAGATAAGTATGATGATTTCTACAACATGGCTCTCAAGCAAGAAGCGGCACAACTCAAATGCGAGGCTTCTAAGAAGAGAATCAGGATGCAGTTCAGTCCTCCTCGTCTCTCAAGCGGCACCAAGCAGCAGAAGTTTTACCGCCCTCCTCCATTCCACACCTTACCAAATAGAAGAACTCAGTGGCCGTGGATCTTCCCACCCACCCAACCCAAGCTATCGTAACAAGTCTAATTCTCAAGCTCCAAGGTCAAGTGCTCCTTACCACCGTCGCCTCGAGGTCACTTGCAACAAGTGTCCAGAAGGATCACTATGCAAACAAGTGCTTCAACCAGAGGCGCCTTCCGCCTCCTCCTCGTGAAATCTTCCAGCAATGCAAGGGTCAAGCATAATCCCAAGTTTGCAAAGGTCAATATGATGAATGCAGCTCAAGCAGGAGTCTTCGATGTGTTAATGGGTAATCTCTCGCTTAATGATATTCCTCGCAAAAGTCTTATTTGATATCGGTGCATCGATTCTTTCATGTCATACCCTTTTGCATCAGGCACAATTTTGATACGAGGCATTACCTCAAGCTATGCAAGTTGTTTCTCCGGCGTAGCTTTGAGATCTACCATGTTGGTTCCAATGTCGGTATCAAGATGGGCGATTATAGATTTCGCTAAACCAATTGTTCTTGGTGACTCGGATATTGATCTTATTCTCGAATGGATCGCTTTATCAGACAAAGCTCAGATTGATTGTGCTGCCGGAAATTCAATTGACTCATTCTTCTAATGATGTGATCATCTATGCCGTCGTGATGAAACCATTCGGTTGTTTTCTCTCAATGAGAAGGGCGAACTGAATGCCATCTCTCGATTCCAATGCTGAGTACCAAGATGTCTTTCCGAAGAGCTTCCGGTATGCCTCCTCATCGCCGCTTGAGTTCAGTATCGATCTTGAGCCCGCATCAACCCGCTTGCAAGCGCCCATACAAGCTTGGACCTGATGAGCTGAAGGAATTGAAGAAGCAGCTCGATGAACAAGAGCGTCTGGTCTGATCGACGAGTTCATCTCCTTGGGGTTGTGGTGTTCTTTTTGTCCAGAAGAAGGATGGCACGGACCGACTTTTGCGCCGACATCGCCATTGAATAAGAAGACAATCAAGAACAAGTATCCACTTCCCAACATCAATGAGCTTTTCGAGCAACTCAAAGGTGCTACGTTGTTCTCCAAGCTTGACCTTCAGATGGGGTATCATCGATTCGATTCGTGAACAAGATATTCCCAAGACAAGATTCGTAAAGCTTTGGTTCTTATGAATATATCGTCATGTCTTTCGCCTTGTCAATGCTCCTCCAACTTTCTCTGGATGATGAACTTCATATTCAACCCTACACCAATGAATTCGCCTTGGTCTATCTTGATGATATTTTGGTCTTCCAAGAATAAGAAGGATCATGCCAAACATTTGCGATTGGTGCTAGACAAGCTCGAGAGTATCATTCTATGAAGTTCTCCAAATGTGAATTTTGGCTTGATGAAGTGCTTTATCTTGGTCATATCATCTTCGCCAAGGGCATCGCTGTTGATCCCGAGAAGGTGTCCGCAATTGTGAATTGGGAACCTCCTCGAATGTCAAGCAGCTCGCAGTTTTCTTGGTCTTGCAAGCTATTGTCAAGATTCTGAGAACTTCTCCAAGATTGCAAAGCCTCTTTCCAACCTCCTCCGTAAGCATGTGAAGTATGTCCGTCTCCCGAATGTGACGTTGCTTTCAATACCTCAAAGAGAAACTCTCACAGCCTCCTGCTCGACTCTCCGATGAATCCAAGCCATATGAAGTTTTCTCGTGATGCTTCTTCAAGGTCTGTGCTGTGTTAATGCAAGAGAAGAGAGTTGTGGCTTATACCTCTCGCCAGCTTGAAGCTCAACGAGAAGAACTACCCCACTCATGATCTTGAGTTGGCGGCAGTTGTCCATGCATTGATAACGTGGAGACATCTCTTGTTGGGAAGGAAAGTGGACATTTTCACCGATCACAAGAGTCTCAAGTACATCTTCACTCAGCCCAACCTCAACCTCAGTGACTCGATGGGTCGAAATGATTCAAGAGTACAACCCAAGTATTGAGTATACTCCGGCAAAGCAATGTCATTGCAGATGCTTTGAGCAGAAAGCTATCGCAATAGCCTAATCCTCAAGCCTTTTCACCGGATCTCGTGAATCTTTCCAAGCTGAATCTTCAAGTTGTTCCTCAAGGCTTTCTTGCCAACCTCATAGTCTCTCCTACTTTGGAAGATCAGATTCGTGAGGCTCAACTTCTGGATGCCATGGTGAAAAAGGTGAAACGTGGTATCGACAAGGGCATTTCCAAGTACAAATGCTTCCACGTTGATGACAAAGACACTCGTTTTTGAGGACCGGATTGTGGTTCCTAAGGGTGATCTGCGAAAAGTCATTATGAACGAGGCTCACAATTCGCTTCTATCCATTCATCCCGAAGTACGAAGATGTACCATGACCTCAAGCAATATATTGGTGGACTCGAATGAAGCGAGAAATTGCTCAATTCGTGAATGAGTGTGATGTCTCAGAAGAGTAAAAGGAACACCAAAGACCAGCTGGTCTCCTCCAACCTCTTGCTATTCCTGAATGGAAGTTTGATCACATTGAAATGGACTTGGATGGCTTTCCAAAGTCCAAGTGGAAATGATGCTATCTTCGTTGTCATTGACAAGCTTACTAAAGTGGCTCATTTTCTTCCTATCAAAGAATCCATCACAGCAGCTCAATTGGCGTAGCTATACACCTCCGTGATTGTGTCCTGCACGGCATTCCCCAAGTGATCTCTTCGCACTGCGGGCAGCATCTTTACCTCCAAGTTTTGGGATTCTTTTCGTAAGGCCATGGGCACCAACATTCTGCTTTCAGACACGCTTTCCATCCTCAAACAAGTGGCCAAGTCGAGCGAGTTAATCAAATTCTTGAAGATATGCTCTGGCTTGTGTCATTTCCTTCAGATGAAGTGGGAAGATTGTCTTCCATATGCCGAAGTTCTCTTACAACAACAGCTTCCAAGCAAGTTCGCAAGGCCCCATTCGAAATTTCTATGTAAAGTGCCGATCTCTCAATTGGTCTCGAGATGTGAACGCCAACTTCTTGGCAATGACTTGATCACGAAGTAAGAAATGTGCCAAGTCATTCGTGAGAATTCAAAGCCGCTAATCGCGCCGAAGAGCTATTATGATGATAAGCACCGTGATGTGGCTTTTGAAATCGGAGACCATGTCTACCTCCCTCTCCAATGAAAGGCACTCGCCGCCTGTATCAAAGGAAGCTTGCCCCTAGATACGTGGGTCCTTTCAAGATCATTGGGAAAAGAGGCGATCTCGCCTATCAACTTGAGCTTCCATCCAACTTTGCAAACGCACGATGTGTTTCACGGTCACAGCTTCGCAAGTGCTTCAAGACTTGAACGCACTATCAACTTCAAGAGATTGACCTTCAAGAAGATCTCTTATCATGAGCACCCCTGCTATTCTTGAAGAAACCGAGCGCAAGACTCGCAACAAGTCAATCAAATTCCTGAAAGTGAAGTGGTCACACCATTCAACCGAGAAGCTACCTGGAGCGCGAGGATCACCTCCGCTCGAGTATCCGGAGTTTTTCAGTCCTAGATCTCGGACGAGATCCTCTTGTAGTGGTGGAGTGTTGTAACACCGGATGTAAACTTCCCCTTTTGGGCAATATATCAATTTGACCTCATCCAAGTCTTGTGGGTTTTTGTCATGCTTGGCCTCTTTTGTTTGGTTATGTTGGGTTTTTCTCTTTTCTTTGTTTTGCTCTTTTACCATATTGCATTTGTGTCTCTTGTCATCTTGCATTCCATTCTTATCATGTGGTTGTGGTGTTCTCCCACTTGTCATGTTGTTGCATGTTTCATTCTCTACTTGCATTACCATCTCCTCCTTCCCTCTATTTCTTTCCTTGTCAAGTGCTATTTTTCCTTTCTCAATTAATGTTCATCTTCTCCCGCAAATCTTGCTCTTTGCACTAAACCTCTCTCGCAAAATATCTCCTCATTTGAAGTTGTTATGGTCAGGTTCAAATGACACAAGTTTGAAATATTTCCAAACTTGTCTTATTTTTCTACCTCTAAAATGTCCATTACAATTTATTTAAATAGTGGAGAATTCCAGGAGTTTGGGGATATTTTCCTTTCACTCAAACTCTTTTCATTTCTTTCTCGTTTTCTTTTCTTCCTTTGATTTTTAAAAGGAGAAAGAAAAGGAGGCAGCAGCAAGCAGGCAGCTCCAATGAGTCCCTTCCCACTGGCCCTGAACGCCCTGCACTCGAGCTTCAGCTTGTCTCCGTGGTTTAGTTTTGTCGTGTGTTTGTTTTGTCTCAGGCTTTCTTCTTGTCATCTCTTGCATTGCATCATGTCATCATGGCATTATATCATTAATTTTTAAAACTCTTCTAAATAAATTGCATGGATTTCGATCCATTTAAATCGAGGGATTCACATGGTGTTTTCTTTATAACATATCCTCCCAATATTAGGGAGCTATATTAAAAAATATTCCATTGTTTTGGAATCACCATAACCCACTTGCAAAATTCCAATGCCCTTTCTACTTCAAGTTTGGTCCCAAACCTTGTCATTTTATTTCATCATTTTCCTGAGTTCCACCAAAAATCCTTGGATCATTTTTGTTAAATTCTCACATTTTTATGAGCTCGGAAAAATAATCCCCAGTCAAACTCTTTCTCTAATTTTTTTTCTTTTCTTCCTTTCCTTTCTTTTTTTCTCTGCTTTAAGTGTTTAGAGAGAGAGAGAGGAGCTAGAGCCCAGCCGGCCTCCGCCATTTTCCTCTCCACTGCCTTCTAAGCAAGGCCCAAGGCCCAAGAACCCCCTGCCTTAACCCTAGCACCCTAGCCCGTGATCTCTCCTCCTCGTCCTCCTCCTAGCCAGACGGTCAGCCCGATCCCCATCTCTCCTCTCGATCCACTTCTCTCCTCCTCTGCTCCTCTTCCCCGACCAGACGCCAGGAGTCGAACCCCGCCGATCTCCTCGCCTCTTCCTTTCCCCTCGCCGCCTCTCCTTCCTTCCTCCTCTATCGGCCAGGCCGAGCCCCTGTCTCCTCACCGCTGCTGCCATCCTCAGCTCTCTCCAGGCACCCTCTCGCCTGCTTCTCGCCAGGCTGAGCCTCACCGTCCGCCTGGAGCTGCCAGGCCCCCATCGCCTCACCTGCTCCTCCTCCAGACGCCATGGCGTGGACCGACCGCCCGCGGCCCTCGCTTCGCTTGCCCTTCTCGCCGCCTCGCGACCACCATGCCCGAGTCACCGCCAGGCTTCGCCATGGCCGCCCCTCGCTCCACCTCGAGGTCCTGCCTGACGCCATGGCGCCCCATGGAGTCTCGCCGCCGGGACCAGATGGGTCCTGCCCCGCCGCCTTGCTCGAGGGTGGAGGAAGCGCTGTCCTCCTGCTGCCAAGGCTCGAAACCATGAAGCCCGAGGAAGCTCGGGTTTCGCCAAGTTCTTCAACAAAAGCACGACTACACGATGATGCGAAAGTGCCCCGACGATACGCTAAGTACTTTCTACCGTGCCGCTGAAACGCCAAGTACCACTACGATTCGACGACCACCGAACCGAAACGATAAGTACCGATGACGGTACCACTACGTCACGACTCAAGACCCGTGGACCCAACATCCACGGACTTGAACAACTACTCGATGCGACGAGATGTACCACTACCATCGAACGAGAATGTCTACTTCCACTACGCGATACTACCATCGCGAGACCGCAAGTACCACGACAACCCCGGCGATTCGACCCGCAAGTACCTCTTCGAAAAACGAACGTGAAACACTACTTCTCTACCGTCACCGTACCACTACTTCCTCAACGATCATCGCGAGAACGACTACTTCTCTACTTCCTCGACGACCCGTGAACGCTTACTTTCACGAACGCTCGCCAACGCACGCTCAAGGTATAACCACCGAGATGACCGACCGTGATCGAATCATCCTTGCGATGCCCTCTTTGCCATGCCACTGCTCCGGGAACCCGGAACCGGATCACCCCACCATCTTGCATGACTCGCTCACACGCTTTCCTTTGTACCGATATCTCAATCGAGTTATCGGAACCGATATGTTGCCGTGGCACCATTTTCGGATTCGCTGTCGTGGCACCCCTTTCTTCCACCACGGTGACATAATGCTTCATAACATGCCTCATGTTAACATTTTCATAAAATTGCATAAACTTGCACATGTCATCCGGATCATGATAACAACATTTAAATGCTTATAATTGTTGTTTGCATTTATTTGCTTAAATGCCATGCTAAAATGATTTATTTCATAACTAAATAACCGTAGCTCCATTTTAAATAAATTATATATGTAAATGGGGTAGAAAATGCATAGATTAACATGGTAGCATTACTTTATGTGTTTAACAACTCTAAAATATGCTTTAGGTCAGATCTGTTCCAAATCCATAATTTGCATATGATTTTCCGGAATTGTTGTTCGTTGTTTCCGCCTCATTTAAACTTGCCTAGATAGGTAGTTTCAATATGTTTCACCTCTTGCCATGTTTAACAACATTTAATATTGTTGTGTACCTAATCAAGAGTGAACTAAATAAGTGTTGTGAGTTTGTCAATATGCAACCTGCTGTATATTGAGCTCCACTTAATTTGTAGGATTGTTTGTGCATATTGCCATGCCATGCCTCTTTAAACCGGACATGCATCATACTTGATTGTGCATCATGCCATATTTATGTGATGGTGTGTTTACTATGTTGTTTGCTTTTTCCGGTTTGCTTCTCTCGTTAGCTTCGTTCCGCTCCGGAGTTGTGAGGATTCGTCGACTTCGTCCGCTTGTCTTCTTCATGGAATCGTTTTCTTCCTTGGATTTCGGCAAGATGACCATACCTCGAAATCACTTCTATCTTTGCTTGCTAGATGCTCGCTTCTTTGCTATGCCTATGCTACGATGCCTACCACTTGCTATATCATGCCACCCACATTGCCATGTCAAGCCCTCGACCATCCTTTCCTAGCAAACCGTTGTTTGGCTATGTTACCGCTTTGCTCAGCCCTCTTATAGCGCTTGTTAGTTGCAGGTGAAGATGAAGTTTGTTCCTTGTTGAACATGGAGATGTTGTTCTTGTTGGAACATGTTTACTTGTTGGGATATCACAATATATCTTATTTAATTAATGCATCTATATACTTGGTAAAGGGTGGAAGGCCTGCCTTATGCCCTGTGTTTTGTTCCACTCTTGCCGCTCTAGTTTCCGCTATATCGGTGTTATGTTCCCGAATGTTTGCGCCCTAACGCTGTCGGGTGATTTATGGGACCCCTTGACAGTTCGCTGAATAAGACTTTTCCAGAAGGCCCAACATTGGTTTTACCATTTGCCTCACCTATGCCCTTTTTCCTTGGGTTTTGGAGTCGAGGGTCATCTTTATTTTAGCCCCCGGCCAGTGCTCCTTCGAGTGTTGGTCCGAATCGAGCTTCAAGGCCACCTTGCGGCAACTCGAGGGTTGGTTTTACTCAGAGTTAGTCTCATCCGATGTTGCCTCGAGAACGAGGTACGTGCACTCTATCGGATTTGTCGACATCGGGCGGCTTTTGCTGGTCTTGTTTTATTGCTGTGAATGTCTTGTAGCCGGATTCCGAGACTGATCGGTCTTCCCGGGAGAAGGAATATCCTTCGCTGATCGCGAGAGCTTATCATGGGCTGTTGGGACACCCCGCAGGTTTTGAACTTTCAAAGCCGTGCCGCTGTTATGTGGCGATGGGAATTTGTTAATGTCCGTTGTAGAAAACCCGGTTGATCTTAATTAAAATACACCAACTGGTAGTGAATCTGAGTGTCTTTTTTCGGTTGATCGAAGGAGAACACGGTTGAGTTATGTTTGACGAAGTAGTTTCGATCACTCTTGATCATAGTTGTTCGACCGTGCTTTGCCTTCTCTCGCCTCATTTATGATGTTAGCCACCATATATGCTAGTCGCTTGCTGCAGCTCCACCTCACTACCCTGTCCTACCTTTAAGCTTAAATAGTCTTGATCTCTGGTGTGAGATTGCTGAGTCCCCTGACTCAGGATACTTCAAACCAGTTTGGGTGTATCGATGAAACCGGCAGGTGATGCACCGAGCTCAAGGAGGAGCTCGATGAAGACCGTGCCGCGAAACGCCAAGTACCACTACGATTCGACGAACCGAACCGAAACGAAAGTACCCGATGACGTACCAACCTCATCAAGACCCCGGGACCCCAACATCCACGGACTTGAACAACTACTTCCGGCGACGAATGTACCACTACCATCGAACGAGAATGTTTATTTCACTACGCCGAACTACCATCGCGAACCCAGTACCACGACAACCCCGGGATTCGACCCGCAATTCTTCAAAACGAACGGAAACACTACTTTTACCGCACCGTACCACTATTCCTCAACGATCATCGCGAGAACGACTATTCCTCTACTTCCTCGACGAACGTGAACGCCTTTCTTTTTAAACGCTCCCCCAACGCACGCTCAAGGTATAACCACCAGATGACCGACCGGATCGAATCATCCTTGCGATGCCCCTTTCCATGCCACGCCTGGGAACCCGAACGGGATCACCCCACCATCTTGCATGACTCGCTCCACGTTTTTGTACCATATCTCAATCGAAGTTATCAACCGATATGTTGCCGGGGCACCATTTTCGGATTCCTGTCGGGCACCCCTTTCTTCCACCACGGTGACATAATGCTTCATAACATGCCATGTTAACATTTTCATAAAATTGCATAAACTTGCACATGTCATCCGGATTGATAACAACATTTAAATGCTTATAATTGTTGTTTGCATTTATTTGCTTAAATGCCATGCTAAAATGATTTATTTCATAACTAAATAACCGTAGCTCCATTTTAAATAAATTATATATGTAAATGGGGTAGAAAATGCATAGATTAACATGGTAGCATTATTTTGTTTAACAACTCTAAAATATGCTTTAGGTCAGATCTGTTCCAAATCCATAATTTGCATATGGGGATTTTCCGAATTGTTGTTCGTTTTTCCGCCTCATTTAAACTTGCCTAGATAGGTAGTTTAATATGTTTCACCTCTGCCATGTTTAACAACATTTAATATTGTTGTACCTAATCAAGAGGAACTAAATAATGTTGTGAAGTTTTGTCAATATGCAACCGCTGTATATTGAGCTCCACTTAATTTGTAGGATTGTTTGGCATATTGCCATGCCATGCCTCTTTAAACCGGAATGCATCATACTTGATTGTGCATCATGCCATATTTATGTGATGGTGGTTTACTATGTTGTTTGCTTTTCCGGTTTGCTTCTCTGTTAGCTTCGTTCGCTCCGGAGTTGTGAGGATTCGTCGACTTCTCCGCTTGTCTTCTTCATGGAATCGTTTTCTTTGGATTTGGCAAGATGACCAACCTCGAAATCACTTCTATCTTTGCTTTAGATGCTCCTTTGCTATGCCTATGCTAATGCCTACCACTTGCTTTATGCCACCCAATTGCCATGTCAAGCCCCCAACCATCCTTTCCTAGCAAACCGTTGTTTGGCTATGTTACCGCTTGCTCACCCCTCTTATAGCGTTGTTGCGGGAAGATGAAGTTTGTTCCTTGTTGAACATGGAGATGTTGTTTTGTTGGAACATGTTTACTTGTTGGGATATCACAATATATCTTATTTAATTAATGCATCTATATACTTGGTAAAGGGTGGAAGGCCGCCTTATGCCTGGTGTTTTGTTCCACCTTGCCGCTTCTAGTTTCCGCTATATCGGTGTTATGTTCCTATTTTGGCCCTAACGCGGTCGGGTGATTTATGGGACCCCTTGAATTCGCTGAATAAGACTTTTCCAGAAGGCCCAACATTGGTTTTACCATTTGCCTCACCTATGCCCTTTTTCCCTTTTTGAGCTGAGGGTCATCTTTATTTTAGCCCCCGGCCAGGCCTTCAGTGTTGGTCCGAACGAAACTCAAGGGGCCACCCTGGGCAACTCGAGGTTGGTTTTACTCGGTTAGTCTCATCCGATGTTGCCTGAGAACGAGGTACGCACCCTATCGGATTTGTCGCATCGGGCGGCTTTGCTGGTCTTGTTTTATTGCTGTGAAATGTCTTGTAGCCGGATTCCGAGACGATCGGTCTTCCGGGAGAAGGAATATCCCGTTGATCGCGAGAGCTTATCATGGGCTTTGGGACACCCCGCAGGGTTTTGAACTTTCAAAGCCGTGCCCCTGTTATGTGGCAGATGGAATTTGTTAATGTCCGTTGTAGAAAACCCGGTTGATCTTAATTAAAATACACCAACTGAAGGTGAACTGGAGTGTCTCTTTTCGTTGATCGAAGGAGAACACGGTTTGGGTTATGTTTGACGAAGTAGTTTCGGATCACTTTTGATCATAGTTGTTCGACCGTGCTTTGCCTTCTCTTCTCGCCCTCATTTCGTATGTTAGCCACCATATATGCTAGTCGCTTGTTGCAGCTCCACCTCACTACCCTGTCCTACCTTTAAGCTTAAATAGTCTTGATCTCGGGTGAGATTGTTGAGTCCCCGTGACTCATGAACTTCCAAAACCAGTTTGGTGTATCGATGAAACCGCAGTGATGCACCGAGCTCAAGGAGGAGCTCGATGAAGATCTTGTTCTTTGTGTTGTTTCGCTTCGCTTGATCAAGTGGAGCTAGTTGGGACGATCGGGATCCGTAGCATTTGGGGTAGTCTTTTTATTTTGGTTCCGTAGTCGGACCTTGATTGTATCCAGATGATGTAATGTTTTACCATGTATTGTGTGAAGTGGCATTGTAAGCCAACTATGTATCTCTTTCCTTATGTATTACATGGGTTGTGTGAAGATTACCTCACTTGCGACATTGCTTTCAATGCGTTATGCTCTAAGTCGTGCTTCACAGGGAGATATAGCCGATCGAGGGCGCTTCGTTGGTAATCGAGCCTTCCCACTTAGGAGCCCCTACTTGATTGTTTGTCATGCTTGTTGAGTCTAGAACGGAAAATGTTTTGAGTCTTAGGATTATATATATCGGAGAGTAGATTCTTTTACTCCCCTCCCTTCGCCGCCTGGTGAGGTCTCCCGACGAGGTTTTGACTTTTCTCCTCAAATTTCACTAAAAATTTTTTAGGATCACGCGGTATCTTGGAATCGCTCATGGTTTTGTGACGAGAACATTGTTCTTGGTGCCTCCACATTTAGGGTTGTGGCGTGTCCCGGGAGTTGAGCTCCGAGGTGTTGTCGCCACAATTTTATCGCTGCGCTCGAATACCCGAGTTTTACCGACATCAAATCTCTTTTGTGCGTTGTTGGTGAGATAACCTGATAGCCCAAGATCTGGGCGAAAAGTGGATATTGCCATGACTTGTATAACGGATGTTTTTCAAGGTCGAGGTACCGATTTCCGAGGATTTCTTGGTTATGTGTTGACGGATGGATACAAATTGATCTAGGTATTGTTAGTTTGGGTGATATTTTGTGTCCTCGATCCCCAACACCAGATTGCATAACCGAAAGTTTCGAGTTTATAGGTGGGAATTCAAGTAGCTCCTAGAATATCTTTCCGATGATGTATGATTGAGATTGGGGTTCAAAGTTTAGTGGTCCGCCCATTCACGGTCGACGACAGTGGTCGAGACGCCTTAAAGAATCCTTGGCTATGCTGATTCGGGACGCCTTGTTAGTCATTCGTGACGCCCGCTATACGCGGTCCGGTGGGCCCCACCACTAACACTTTGGGCGAAATTCTATCATATGTTTGTTTCGCTTATTCTGCAAGCCAACTTTGTTTTTGTTCCAGTTTTGTGGTATTCGTTGTTTCAATGCCAAGTGTTGACCCCATACCTTTCCTAAATGGTGCCTCATAAGTATTGCTATGTGAATACTAATCCTTCTTGATCATCGAGATCAATCATGTCAATTCTTTTTTCAACCGCGTATTCTCTTCAAGTGGATCCATCATTCCAACAATGCAAGATCAATTCTAAGCTTTTTTCTCAACGGTGTTCGCTTTCATCCCTAATGTTGCCTTTTTGCTTTTCCGCCCTCCACCCTTTTTTCTTCAAGGACTCGATTTCTTAATCAAGTATCCATTTTATTGAGTGAAGTTTCTTTCATTCTTTCCTTTAATGTTTTATCCGGTGATTTCTCGAAGACGCTTAAGCGAAGCTTCAACCTTATCATCGTCTCCATTCTAATTTTTCTTCTCAAGGTGGATTTAGATCAAGTTTTCCGTGTTGATCTTTATCCTCTTTCTCTTTTCATAATGCTTTCATGCGCTGGTGCATCCTCTCTAATCATTCACTCTCGCTATTCAATTGTTGGGAGTGTTGTAGATATCTCGTAAGATTCGTAGTTTCCATTCTTAATCTGCTACAAGTTATTTCGAGATTGCTATCTCATTCAAGCCATTTAATTCTAACAAGGTAACATCTATTTCAAAACAATTGTTCAACGGTGGTTCTTTTGAGTGGGCCCTAACCTACAGGTCTTTTCTCCTGGATCTTACCTAACTCTTCTAATCTTTCCTGAGATTCTCAAATTCTTTGGTAAAGTTTGACGAAGAATGATTTATCATCGTCAAATGTCTTTCTTCAAGATCTCTTCAAATTATTTTCATTGTGGGTTCAACCTTTCTTAATTTTCATTCTAGAGTGTCTCAACAATTCATGGTGGTGTTTCTCGTCATTATTCTCGAATTCTTGAAGATCTAAGAAGAGTTTCTCTTTAATCTTGCTCCATTCTCTTCAAGATTCATGGTTCTAACTTTGCGGCCATTCTCATAATTGTTTCGATTTTGAGAATTCTTTTAACCCACCCTTGAGTATTTCAGTGATTCTTTTCAGTTTGATTCTCCTGATCTCATCATCTCAGAATTATTCATTCAAGCTCGCTTCAATTCTTGTTTTCCAAATCTCACCGGTCGTCTCCATCCACACTTTCTCAAGTTTGCGCTTATATTCTATCTTTAATCTTTTCTACGAGAATCAAGTAGTATGTCAAATCCATTGCTTGTCATCAATTTAATTGGGTGAAGGATCAGCATAATGTAATTCTTATTCTTGTTTCCATCGAGTAAATTCAATTCCTTATTCCGGAGGTTCATCAAAATTCTGGATTTCATTTGTTCATCTTTCCTTCCGGAGTTCCAAGTTTTCTCGGTTATATCATTTCAAAGCTTCATCTTATCACTGCAAGGCTTCACCTTGTGTTGTCAACTTCTCTTTCTTTCTATCATCCTTTGTTTACCGGAGTTCTTCATGGAGGCTCTACATGATGGTTCGTCTAAGGATTCTTTTTTCATTCTTCAATTGTTCATCAAGATTTCTCTGGAGTTATGATCCGCAAGCTATACTTCAAAATTGAAATATGGTGCTCCAACACATGTTTTGTTTTGAGGAGTTCAAGTATTCTTCTTCTTGCATTTCAAGTGCAATTTGTTCTACCTTATCATTTGAGGTGGTGTTATGTCGCTTCTTGACAATTTGAGTTCGTGTTTCATGTTTCACATGTTGTCAAGAATGAGGTATTTTAAATCCATCAATCTCTCTCATTGGAGTTGTCTTTGCTATATTTCACCTAAAGCTTTCCTAATGATTGTTGCTATTTATGGTGCTTATAAATGACCCAAGTTCTTCATTTGTCCTCCTTGAAATAAGTTTCTGCATCTCTTGTTGATATCAATCCAATCAATTGTTTCCTTTAGTGGTAGATTGTCATCTCATAATTTTGAGATGTTTTCATAAGCCCACTATAAGCTTATTCTTATCGTTGTTGTTTTTTCCAACAACTCATTTCTATCCTTCTTTGTAAGGATGCTTCATCCAAATTCATTTGTGGTAGAAGTTGTCATTTCTTTTCCATTCCTTTATCCCAAATGCCAATCTAGATTCTATTCTTTCGTCTTGAAGGCATTGTGATGTTGCTCTCTTCTTTTCCATCATCTCGTTTTGTCTAGATCATGTTCTTCTTTTCTTTGCATTGTCCTTTTAACTCTAGTGTGATGTCTTCTTCAAGTCTTCTTTTCATCTTATCAAGTTTCTTCTTCTTTATTTTAGTCGGAGCGCTGCCCAAATTTTATCAATCTTATTCCTTGTCTATCTAGTTTTAACCGAGTGGTTTCAATATCTATCTTATCACTAAACCTCTTGGTTCTCGTCGTATCCTTTGTTCCTCTTTTTCTAACAGAGTGTTTTTCAACTTTCTTCATCTTCATTGTTTTCTTTCTTTCATTTTGTTCAACCTCTCAAGGTTCTTTGGTTTCATCTCGTTTGTCAAGGAAGCTAAACTTGTTTTTCCCTCTTCCTCTTCCTCGCTTTTCCTCGGTGCCATCCTAGATCTCGGGGCGAGATCCTCTCGTAGTGGTGGAGTGTTGTAGCTCCTGACACCGAGCTTCAGTTGCTTTCTGTGGTTTTTAGTTTTGTCGCAGTGTTTTGTTTTGTCTCTGCTTTCATCATGTCATCTCTTGGCATTGCATCATCTCATCATGCCATTATATCATTAATTTTAAACTTTCTAAATAAATTGCATGGATTTCTCGATCCATTTAAACCGAGGGATTACATGGTGTTTTTCTTTATAACATATCCTCCCAATATTAGGAGCTATATTAAAAAATATTCCATTGTTTTGGAATCACCATAACCCACTTGCAAAATTCCAATGCTTTTCTACTTCAAGTTTGGTCCCCAAACCTTGCCATTTTATTTCATCATTTTCCGAGTTCCACTAAAATCCTTGGATCATTTTTTGTTAAATTCTCACATTTTTATGAGCTCGGAAAATAATCCCTGTGTCAAACTTCTTTCTAATCTTTTTCTTTTCTTCCCTTTCCTTTCTTTTTTCTGCTTTATGTTTAGAAGAGAGAGAGAGGAGCTAGAGCCCAGCCGGCCTCCGCCATTTTCCTCTCCACTGCCTTCTAAGCAAGGCCCAAGGCCCAAGAACCCCTGCCTTAACCCTAGCACCCTAGCCCGATCTCTCTCCTCCCTCGTCCTCCTCCTAGCGCCGACGGTCAGCCGATCCCCATCTCTCCCTCTCGATCCACTTCTCTCCTCCTGCTCTCTTCCCCGACCGGATCGCCGGAGTCCAACCCCCGCCGATCTCCCGCCTCTTCCTTTCCCCTCCGCCTCTCCCTTCCTCCTCGCCGCCTCCTCCTCTACTGGCCAGGCCGAGCCCCGTTGCTTCCTCACCGCGTGCCATCCTCACCTCCCGCCTGCACCTCCTCCTGTCCTCCAAGGCCGAAGCCTCAGGCTGTCCCGCGGAGCCGGCCAGGCCCCCATCGCCTCACCTGCTCCTCCAGACGCATGGCTGGACCGATTGCCCCGCCGCCTCCTCGCTTCCCCGTTGCCCTTCTCGCGCCTCACCACCATGCCTCGAGTCACCCCGCCGCCATGGCCGGCCTCCCCGCTCCACCTGGAGGTCCTGCCCGACGCCATGGCGCCCCATGGAGTCCCGCCGCCGGGACCAGATGGGTCCTCGCCCGCCCGCCTTCGTCGAGCAGGGTGGAGGAAGGCCTGTCGCCTCCCTGTGCCAAGGCTCGAAACCAAGAAGCCCGAGGAAGCTGGGTTTCGCCAAGTTCCTCCGAACAAAAGCACGACTACACGATGATGCGACAAGTGCCCCGACGAACCAATACCTTCTACCGTCGCCGGAAACGCCAAGTACCACTACGAATCGACGACCACCGAACCGAAACGATAAGTACCGGTGACGGTACCACACTGCCGACCAAGACCCTGTGGACCCCAACATCCACGGACTTGAACAACTACTTCCGGCGACGATGTACCACTACCATCGAACGAGAATGTCATTCCCACGCTGTAATGACTACCATCGCGAGACCGAAGTACCACGACAACCCCGGGATTCGACCCGCAGTACCTCTTCAAAAACGAACGGAAACACTACTTTCTACCGTCCCGGTACCACTACTTCTCAACGATCATCGCGAGAACGACTACTTCTCTACTTCCTCGACGCACCCGTGAACGCCTTACTTTCTACAAACGCCCTCAACGCACGCTCAAGGTATAACCACCGAGATGACCGACCGTGATCGAATCATCCTTGCGATGCCCCTCTTTTGCCATGCCACTGCTCGGGAACCCGGAACCGGATCACCCCACCATCTTGCATGACTCGCTCACACGTTTTCCTTTGTACCGATATCTCAATCGAGTTATCGAACCGATATGTTGCCGTGGCACCATTTTCGGATTCGCTGTCGTGGCACCCTTTCTTCCACCACGGTGACATAATGCTTCATAACATGCTCATGTAACATTTTCAAAAATTGCATAAACTTGCACATGTCATCCGTGATCATGATAACAACATTTAAATGTTTATAATTGTTGTTTGCATTTATTTGCTTAAATGCCATGCTAAAATGATTTATTTCATAACTAAATAACCGTAGCTCCATTTTAAATAAATTATATATGTAAATGGGGTAGAAAATGCATAGATTAACATGGTAGCATTATTTTAGTGTTTAACAACTCTAAAATGTGCTTTAGGTCAGATCTGTTCCAAATCCATAATTTGCATATGGGGATTTTCCGGAATTGTTGTTCGTTGTTTCCGCCTCATTTAAACTTGCCTAGATAGGTAGTTTCAATATGCTTCACCTCTTGCCATGTTTAACAACATTTAATATTGTTGTGTACCTAATCAAGAGTGAACTAAATAAGTGTTGTGAAGTTTGTCAATATGCAACCGCTGCATATTGAGCTCCACTTAATTTGTAGGATTGTTTGTGCATATTGCCATGACATGCCTCTTTAAACCGGACATGCATCATACTTGATTGTGCATCATGCCATATTTATGTGATGGTGTGTTTACTATGTTGTTTGCTTCTTTCCGGTTTGCTTCTCTCGTTAGCTTCGTTCCGCTCCGGAGTTGTGAGGATTCGCTCGACTTCGTCCGCTTGTCTTCTTCATGGAATCGTTTTCTTCCTTGGGATTTCGCAAGATGACCATACCTCGAAATCACTTCTATCTTTGCTTGCTAGATGCTCGCTCTTTTGCTATGCCTATGCTACGATGCCTACCACTTGCTATATCATGCCACCCACATTGCCATGTCAAGCCCCTCGACCATCCTTTCCTAGCAAACCGTTGTTTGGCTATGTTACCGCTTGCTCAGCCCTCTTATAGCGCTTGTTAGTTGCGTGAAGATGAAGTTTGTTCCTTGTTGAACATGGAGATGTTGTTCCTTGTTGAACATGTTTACTTGTTGGGATATCACAATATATCTTATTTAATTAATGCATCTATATACTTGGTAAAGGGTGGAAGGCTCGCCTTATGCCTGGTGTTTTGTCCCACTCTTGCCGCTCTAGTTTCCGCCATATCGGTGTTATGTTCCTGAATGTTTGCGCCCCTAACGCGGTCGGGTGATTTATGGGACCCCTTGACAGTTCGCTTTGAATAAGACTTTTCCAAAGAAGGCCCAACATTGGTTTTACCATTTGCCTCACCTATGCCCTTTTTCCTTGGGTTTCGGAGCCCGAGGGTCATCTTTATTTTAGCCCCCCGGCCAGTGCTCCTTCGAAAGTGTTGGTCCGAATCTGAGCTAGTCATGGGCCACCTTGGGCAACTCGAGGGTTGGTTTTACTCGAGTAAGTCTCATCCGATGTTGCCCTCGAGAACGAGGTACGGCGACTCCTATCGGGATTTGTCGACATCGGGCGGCTTTGCTGGTCTTGTTTTATTGCTGTGAATGTCTTGTAGCCGGATTCCGAGACTGATCGGGTCTTCCCGGGAGAAGGAATATCCTTCGCTGATCGCAGAGCTTATCATGGGCTGTTGGGACACCCCGCAGGTTTTGAACTTTCAAAGCCGTGCTCTGGTTATGTGGCAGATGGGAATTTGTTAATGTCCGTTGTAGAAAACCCGGTTGATCTTAATTAAAATACACCAACCGTAGGCGAATCGGAGTGTCTCTTTTCGGGTTGATCGAAGGAGAACACGGTTTCGGGTTATGTTTGACGAAGTAGTTTCGTGATCATCTTGATCATAGTTGTTCGACCGGCTTTTGCCTTCTCTTCTCGCTC